>APFE030285156.1:56532-108171 GCA_000404065.3 Pinus taeda
AGAGAGAGAGAGAGAGTGAGTGAGTGAGCAAGAGAGAGCGAGTGAGAGAGAGAGAGAGATAGAGTGAGAGAGGAGTGTCACAAATGATATCCAACAATGACAACAATAAATGGGTATGAGAGAAGAGTCACTATTTATAATATATGAGGATTCTATATCCTTCTCATGCTTTATTATTTTCTAATCTCCATGAATTTGGCCAACAAGATCTACAAAAGTGACTTGTCATCCACATAATGAAGGAGACTAAGTCAATATACAAGTAAATCATGCCACATATACATAAAACCCTCAAAGATAATGGGTTGTCTCACAAGTGAGAGATTGAATTGGTGAATAAACCTAATATTCCTTTGAAATAAGCCTTAAACCATGGTGTAGGAGGCTCCTAAGAAAACAATAAGCCAAAAATGTATCCCCGAAAGGTGGAACAACCTCATGGAATGAGTGAATAGGGCCCCATGAAGTGGATGATTACTCAAATCATTCTCATACATCATGAAATGATGCCTTCAAGGTGTCATCACATCCATATCTAAAGAAAAGCACATATATAAAGGGTGGGGAGTTTCCCTCTAAGTAAAAATAAGTCATAAAAATTCCTAATGGAAAGCATGAAGTCCACACATGTGAGTTAAACCATCATATCAAGCAATAAATGGCTCAAACAAGTGATAAAATAAGAAAGATACTGAGGATATTCAATGGGGCATGTCACAAGGAGACTCATGCAATTGAAATAGCCCAAATGTGCCTTAGAGGACATGATCAATGCCTTGGAATATGTGAATAGCCTCGAGATTTGTGAGACCACATTTAGAAATATGAAACTGTATGAGCGATAATGGAATCATCTCCAAGAGTCCATGACCAATGGCAATACATAAGATGGGGGATTGATACTAGGGCATAAGATAAGTGTTCTTCAAATAGTCACGAACAACCATTACAACATGAGATATACTTTTACATATAAGATAATTGAGAGATACTAAAGGTTATTGTAGATAATTTGTCATAGTAAATCCATCTGAGGGCCCTTGCATACCTACCTAGATCATAAATGATTGGCATGATGGTGAGTTATTACCACTAAGGGGTAGTTAGCTAGAGCCATAAAGAGCAAAGGTTATCTTTAAATGGTGACTAAAAGGATGTGCCATGATCAACAATAAAGGGGTCTAAGCTACCACATAGGAAAAATAATGTTACATAAATCATCCGCGCATTTCCAATATAATACATGAATACAACAAGAGTCACACTTTTGGGTCGTCATTATACAATTTATACAAATAACCTATCCACATGATTGGTTCCATTTGTTGACAAAATGTACGATGCACTAGAATGAATTTGAGGTGTAACATAATTCACTCTTAAAATTGCACCATACACTTACAAAAGGATTTTAATAGTTAGTTTGAGGTCATAATGTTACATGCTTCCCAAAATTTCTTTTAAGTAGACATGTATTGATAGTGGTTCTGGATTGAATGTATGAAAAAAAGGTGAAAATATCAAGTAGCCGACTCTTTAGTTTCCAATTCATTCCATATCATTCCAAGTTCATCAAGTTACCCCTTGCCATTTGTATTAAGTCTAGATTTTATTTATATTTTTATTATTTGATTAAATTTCTGCTACCATTGAATGTGCATTTAAGCATTGGATTTTATAATATCTTGATTCAGGTTTGGGATTGGATGCATAGGAATTCCATCAGTTAAAAATGTTACAAGTTATTATCAAGAGTAAGATACCATTATTCATATGGTAGATGAAAATGGGGATTCATGTTAACCCTCCAATCATAACATGCCATGTTCTAGCGATGATTATGGGCCAACGATACTTCACCATGGATTAGATATCTTTTATGATACCTTATAAAATTTGGTTGTTCAAAATTTAAAGGGTTGAAGGTGAACCCTTAGTGTGTCACAATGTCCCATTATATTAATGATCAAACACCAAAATTTCATGGTCTAATACCTCCCGCCACGGTCCAAGATCTGATATTTAATAAAGAAGAGACACATAGGAACACTTCCATAGGATTATTTTTTAAAAACTTGGAAGCCAAATCAACTATGTTTCATCCTAAATTGACCAAAACATCTCCTTCTATTGAGAAACCAAAAGTTCTAGTGAGCCATGTATGATATCAATACTAAAACCTAAAACATCTCTACTAAGATATCCAAAAAATTGTTTGATCTAAGAGCAAAAATGTCTAGCTACACACCAAGGTTGGTCCGATTGTTGGAGGGTAGTGATGATTTCTCTCTTCTTATCCATTTACAATGTAAATAATAAACCTATTAAAACCACACTTTCTATGATTCTTGGTCATCTTCTCTACCCATTTGTGATGTTAGGACTAAACTATCCTTTTATTACAATAATTATATGATTTTCAATTCTAACATACATGTTTCAAATCTTGGGTTGTTTATCATTTCACATGTATTATTTTGTCCTAAATAATCAGTAACACTTATGAAATTTTATATTCCTCTTTATCGTTGGTATGATTAATTGAATATTGTTAAATACAAGAATAATGTTTCCATATATAGTATATGTGTTAATGGTAATTCTTCCATAAATGTTAATAGGAAGAGATTGTTATATATCGATGGTCATCCATACACTTAAGGGAATATTTCTTAGTGGAAACTATTCATTGTATGGGCTCATTTTTCAGTGCAAATTATGAAATCATGGGAACATTGTTCATAAGTAGATATATGGGCTCATTGATTAGTGCAAATTATTTTTTTAAGGAAAACTGTAATGGAAAATAATTATTTATGGAAAAAAGGCATCCTATTTTATTGTTGTATTTCATATCTTGATGATGAGTTGTTAATGATATATAAATTCCATAGAATGCTAACTACGTTTCAAATAAAATATATAAACTACCATGGATATTCCATTGGAACATTTCATCATAATAGATCTTATAATACTCTAAAATCTTTACTATGTAAAGTACTTTTTTCTTGGATTCTAGATTAATTAATTACTAAGATTTTTTTGAATTTAATGAAATAATTGAAATACAAAAATGAAATAATTGGCACAACCACACAAATGAACAAAAGATTTATCATGGCAAACCCAATATGGGAGAAAACCTAGTTAGAAGGTGAGGTCAATGTTATGCTATCTTTGATTTTTTTGTAAAATGCACATACGAAGGAATGTGAACACACTATTGAGTTATTTTTTGACACTATGGCATGAACAACTACTATATAGTCCTCCTCCTCCTCCTCCTCCTTTATTATGCTCACAAAATAACACTGAAATGTTTTGATTATCTACAAAACAATATGCAAATCTAAAGAATGTAACCCCCACTCCTCCTAGTAGCTTGATATTTAAAATGTCCCAATGACCATCTAGGTATAGTTTTTGTACTTCCTTAACCCTCAATTGTAATAAGGTTTCAAACCTTCTAAGATCTTCTTAAAAATCCACACATGGATAGCCCCACATGTGTGAGTACTGGGGGGGCGACACAACACCCACTCATGCCACAGTGTTCAAGAAGGTATATCTACTATAACATTTAGACTAATTTATGACAATTTATTGATGTTAATTTCATGAACACATGATGACATTCCAAGAATGTAGATTAGCTTATTTTGTTGGGATGATTTTGTAGAACCTGCAACGAATAAATCCCATCATTGTATGCTCAATGCCAAAATATTTCCATGTGGAAACAAGAGATACAATTAATACGATGAACTTTCATCAAAATATCTCATTGTAATTGAGAAAAAATGTCATATGTTTGACACTCATTACTTCCATGTGGCATTTATACAAAGGTTCGATCTGCAAGGAATCCATCACATGTCCATACATATGATGACACAACTATGACATAGAAAATAATGATCGTAGGTCATTTTGTGATGTGATATCTTACAATATTCATTGAAGTACCAACATGGGCAAGTAAAATTCACCATAGGTGGGTGTTGGAGCAATGATGCATTGGGGGAATTTTTGACAAGGACCTACCAATAATTTTGGGTTAGATGATAGTCTATTCATTTATGTTCCAATGGTTGCATGATAATTAAAAAAAATTATACAATAAAAGCCATGGTTATAATGCATTGGAAACATTGTAATAACCTCATGTGAGCCTCACCCTAGTTCCCTAGGTTCCTTGAAGGAAAATGAGTGGGGTCCAAAAAATGTTCTACTTTCACACTTCCTTCTAAGACCCACAATTAGGGCCATCAGTCAACTCATCTCTTCAATATATTTCTAATGGTATCAAGTTTTGTCACTTATGATTTATAGGAACAAAATTGTTCCCTTATAGAACTATTTCAACCTTTTATGGCCATGCCCACTAAATGCATGCCACAGGATTTCCACCCATGCATTCCCATAGGCACAAAATTGTATGTTTATAGGCACAAAAATTTAGTCCCAACCCCTAAGAAAATTCCCTCTAAGATTACCATGCTCACAAAATTCATGCTTAGCATACTAAATGCATGCCACAACGCTTTCACCAATGCATTCCTATAGGAAAAAAAATCATGTTGAAGGCACAAAATGCATGCCTAACATTAAGAAAATTTCCATTTAGATTAAGCGTAATGTAGTATTAGAACTAAAAAAAATTCTTACCAAGATTAAGAGAAATATATGATTGACACATAAGAAAAATTCTTGTTGAGATTAAGAGAAATGCACACCCAACACTTAAGAGAAATTCCTACTGGTCCCCGTTGGACTCAACCCTCTGTTGTTCTTTAGGATTGTTCAAAGCCTTGGAGACAACATCATTATAGAAATTTGTTGATCTTTACAATCTTTTAAAATTTTGTTCTTTCATAGAAATATCCATGGGTTCATAGCAATATCCATGGGCACCCAAACCTATATTTATATTTTCCATTAGAATGTGCATATGTAAGAGTACAATGATTAACACTCATATAACAAGTAATTGACAGTAAAATATGCATATTAGATACAACATTAAGAAAATTAATAGTGACAATATTACCCAACATAAGAAACATTAATCATAATAATTTATCCAATGTAAATAATTTAATTAGAAAATTTCACCTAATAACTTTTTTAAATAAGAAATTATTCACAGAGATGGTATACTTTTCCATGAAAAAACTGATGATTATCCAATCTTAAAATGGACATCGAATTAAAAATTCACCTCCCTTTATAAACTCTGTGATAAATATCACATCTTTAAAGTTTCCCTTAATGTGCTCACACAATGAGAAGAAAATATCCCTTCAAAATTGGATAGAAAGCGCTATTGGATGTAAACATTGAATACCTATCTCAAAGTTCCCCCACTATTATCACAATGTTAACATGTACCGACTTTCACGCACTTGTGTCCCGTCATTGTATATCAGAGTGTAGTGCGGGATAAACAACATTCAAATTGTTCTTTATATTTAATTAAATTGAGTTCTAAATTTGGTTTGGATTACTGTCAAAAGTTAAAGTTCCACCTATGAGAGGGAAAATTTTCCTATGTAGATCTTCCCGCAAGAATTTTCAAGACAACCTAAATCATGAACTTAAAAAAAATGAGATGTGTGAAACTTTAACTTACAAAAGAAGAAAGACTCCCTCAAAATAAGAAAATTTCAATGTTGGATATCAAATACCATCATACTGATATCATGGTTGTGAAGGTCAGGCTCGATTTCACACTATGTATATGGACCTCCATGCTTAGTCCTATGAACTGGTATCCTAAATTCTCTCGTAACTTACCTACCTTTACACTTGAAATCACGATTTAAATAATTTCTTATTCAAATGCAAGAGAGAGCACTAAGGTCTTTCAGATTCAAAACTACAAGCATTAGTGTATAGGTTCATCTCTTGGTCGTTAAAGCAATTGTGAACTATCTCAACAGAGTGAGAAGTAGTGACATGCAATATAAAATGAGAGCCATTCATGACAGATTAGGTTACCCCAACTTCCATTAACCCAAGCTCACTCCATACATAACTATGTAATGCTTTCCAACAATATTTCATTCAACATTTAAAATATACAGTCAATATAGGAGTATGAATTTACTTTGCCAAATTCCATGAGAGATATTTCTCTCACCTTCTAATCCTTTTCCTCACCTCATCCAACTTCCATATGCTTCCACTTATCCAAATGGTGCAACAAGTAGGCCAAATGGGCATCACAACACAATTATTAAATTTCTGGCTGTAGGCGCTACGAAATATTTCGCAGCGCTAAAAAACTTGTAGGTTCTATGAAATAATTTTTTAACACTCCTTAAAACCCTGTTTTCGGATTTCAAGAAGGTGAAACAAATTTTTCACTCCATTGACTTGCTTTTTAACACTACACATGACTTCATATGCCTTTCTTCATGGGGACTTACACAACCATAACAATTTTCCAAAAATTAGTCCAAAAGGGTTTCGACATCATTCTAATAGGGTACTCTATTTTATGTGACAATGCTCTATTAACTATAAATGACACACAATCACTACTCCATAACACAAAGAATGTTCCTCCATGGGTTTGGAAACAATTACAACAAAATGCCAAAAATATATGACTAAAATACACAATGGTTAAAGTCACAAGGTATCAACTCTTAATATCAATTGATTCAACGGATTACCGGGTCTCAAAACTGTGTACCAGAAATACATAACATCTATATCACATATATGACACTACAATATACCAACAATAATGCCACACATCAATATTTATACCAACAACATATATTCTAAACACATCAAAAACAATATACGTTAACATCTTCAAAACATGATCCCCGACATCACCTCAACCTCTAACCCATATGCATAGGTGTATATATTTTCAGATCCAAATTGCAATTGAACCAAAGCATTGATTTGACATAAAGACAAAAACATTCATTAACAATATACAGAAAGAGGAGATAATAAACATGTAGGCATATAAATAGGTTACTCATTAATCAAATTTAAATATACATTAAACTCGCTAGATATACAATGTAACTTAGACCTCTTTTGACCTTTGTCTCTTCTCCTCATTTTGGGGCTTCTCTTCTTCTCTCTTATTCTACTCCTTTCTTCTCAAACACTCTTTTCTTTAAAAAGAAATCTAACATGGTATAACCAAGGGTCACAAGATATGGGTTATTTCGCCTTCTCCACAAAATAAGGGAAATTGAAACTATATTTACATTAGGAAATAATTCCTCCAATTTATTCTAAAAAAAATCTCACTTCCTAATGTAAATATATACTTTCTTACAAGAAAAAATAAATTTCGCCCATCATCATCATGTGACCATCCCATCACATTGATAAGATGTTGTTCTAGTCTTCATCGATTTTTGTGCTCCATCTATGTCCTTGCATCAGACTCCCAAGACACGAAATTTAGGAACTCTTGGTCATATGCATTTGGTCTTCTCGTAACAACTTCAACTCATGAGTTGCAACACACCTCTGTAGTAATAAGTCTCGACTTTGCTAAATGATACCTCACCAAACCTTTTCCCGTTTGGGACTTTGGCATCTTCCTGGTTCTCTTATCGGGAACCCTTCGAGCACTCCTTTCTATAGGCTACTGCAAATCTCCTCAACTTCCTTTACTGCCACCTGCATAATTAAACAAATCTCTTACCAGATATTTAATCAACTTGTACCTTATTCTACTTCTTTTTCTGTGAACTCTTACCTTTACTTACCGCCAAACTATTCAAACTGTGCAATACATTTCTCAAAATCATAGGTTGTCTCTTCATATAAACAACTATACCTTACTAATTTCCTTTTGTCAATTTCATCTTCTAATTCACTCCTTGGATAAAATTTGTTGTCTTCAGGTTGTTGCATACCTTCTCTTGTCACACAATTTAAACAACCTTCATTTAATTCTAGTTTATTTCTTTCCTTTACAACATGTTGTTTTTAGCTTGCAGTTTCATCTGCATTTCCATCCAAGACAATCATCTCCTTTTCCAATTCTAATTTTGCATTATGAATATGCAATCCCTGGTTCTTTCTCCTCTATAACAAGAATTCCAGCTCCTCACATAATTCATAAAAACCTTCTTGACTTGTATCTATAACCTTTATGCAATATCTATCACATGGATCTTCTGCCAACCATTCCTCCAAGACTCTACCTCTTCATCAAAGACCAACCCCTGTATAAATATAAGAACATCCATTTGGCACTCAGCTGCTATGAGTTCTTCTTCCAATTTGACGAATGTCTTTAGTCTCAACTTCCTTTTTATGGAATGCCATCTCATCTTCTTCTTGCTCATTATCCAACCATAACTCTAGTTACCTTGAATTTCTTGTAGCAACTATTTTACATGATCTAGTTTTTCTCTTAACTCAACTATCTCCTTTTCAAATTATTCATCACTCATTTCTTTGTGTATAATTACTTTCTAACCTTTCTTCTTCTACTGGTGACTTCCCTCTGAACCCCTTCTAACAATTATCTTCATCTCTTCCTCTTGTGAACTGTCCTTGTCTAATAGTGAGTTGCAACAAGCCCTCCTTTTCTCTATAACAATTCTGCTACTTGTCACCCATACCAAGTCATCCTTCTAATATCTTATATTCTATAGGTTCTCTATAGTAGAACCTCTTCTTGAGCACTCTTTCTCCCCAACTTCCAAAGTTGTTGGCTGTTTCATATTCAGTCACTCACTCTTCTTATTTTTCAACAATTTGTTTTTGCTATTGGGTTTTGTCACAATTTCTTCATCTAAGATATTTTCCTACTCCTCCTTCTTTGACATAGCTTACTTGATATGGTAGCCACTACCAATTCCATACTACAAACACAATTCTCATAAGAATCACATTCAATTTTATAAGATCTATAACGAGATCTCATCTCCCACAATATTTCTTGGATCTACATGTTGAACCAATTCCTTTCCAACCAGTATACTCATTTTTCCTCAAGATCATATCAACTCTTCACTTCCATGCAATCAACTCACTTCCTAAGAATTCAACTTGTCCCCCTCTTTCTATAAGGTTATTCTTCTCTTCAACCTATTTTCACTGTCCAACTATGTTCAAACCTAGAAATTCCATATTTACATGGATCGACTCTTCTTTACATGCAAGCACCTCTACTACAACTGCTGCTACATAATTCTTCTTACTTATGTCATCCATTTACTTTTTTATATGTCCATGTTATTTAAATCAACACCACTCTTCCTCTTGATTGGTTCCTTATTCAATATGTTGTACTTCAAGGTAGACATCCTCCACTATGTATGCACAACACCTCAAAATATGCAAACCTTAATTCAATTTAATTTGAAAACAATGGTTTACCTCAATCTACAATAAAATCTGCTTCCTCCAAGTGTTTCCTGTATCTAAAAATATTTTCGTGGCTCTGATACCACTTAATGTCATACTAGGTTACCCCGACTGCCAATAACCTATGATAACTCCACACACAACTATGTAAATATTTCCAACAATATTTCATGCAACATTTATAATATGGAATCAATATAGGAGTATGAATTTACATTTCCAAATTCCATGAGAGATATTTCTCTCACCTTCTAATCCTTTTACTCACCCCATCGAACTTACATATGCTTCCACTTATCCAAATGGTCAAATGGGCAGGCCAAACAAGAATCAACACGAAATTTTGAAATTTCTTGTTGTAGGCTCTATGAAATAATGTCGCAACGCTAAAAAACCTATAAGTGCTCGTTCTCCTTAAAACTGTTTTAGGATTTCGGGAAGGTGAAACGACTCAAATTCCTCCAGAATTGATTTTCCACTCCCTTGACTTGCTTTTTAACACTACACATGACTTCATATGCCTTTCTTCATGGGGATTTACATGACCATAATAATTTGCCAAAAATCAGTCATAAAGGGTTTTGACAACATTCTAATAGGGTACTCTGTATTCCATGAAATCATTCTATTTGTTGTAAATAACACATAGTCACTACTCTAGAACATAGAGAATGTTCTCCACGATTTTGGAAACAATTACAACAAAATTCCAAAAATGCATGACTAAAACACACAACAGTTAAAGTCACAATATATCAACTCTTAATATCAATTGATTCAACAGATTATAGGGTCACCAAACTGTGTACCAGCAATACATAGAATCTACAACACATATATGACACTACAATATAACAATAGTAATGCCACACATCAATATTCAAACCAACTACCTATATTCCAAACACATCAACAATGATATAAGGTTACAACTTCAAAACTTGATCCCTGACATCACCTTGATCTCCGACCCATACACATAGGTGTATATATTTTCAAATCCAAGTTGCACTTGAACCAAATCATAAATTTGACATAAACACCAACAACTTCATTAACAATATACAAACAAAGGAGTTAACAAACATGTAGGCATATAAACAAGTTAGTCATTAATCAAATTCAAATATACATCAAATTGGCTAGATATATGATGCAACTTAGCCCCTTTCCAACCTCTGTCTTTTCTCCTCATTTTGGAGCTTCTATTTTGCTCTCTTCTTCTACTCCTTTCTTCTCAAACATTGTTTTATTAAAAAAGAAAGATAACAAGGGAAAACCAAGAGTCACAAGAGATGGGTCATTCCCCCTTGTCCATAAAATAAGGGAATCCAGAACTATATTTACATTAAGAAATCATTCCTCCAAATTATTTAAAAAAAAACTCACTTCCTAATGTAAATATATAAAAAATTACTTACAAAAACATTTAAATTTATCCTAGCATCATCATGTTACTTTCTCATCGCATTGGAAAGATTTTGGTCTAGTCTTCATCGAATTTTGTGCTCCATCTATGCACCTGCATCAACCATGTTATGAGAAAATGCAATATGGGTTGAATATTTGAAATATTTGAATTTACAATCTAACCCTTATCACATTTCCAAAGATGAATAAAAGAACTAAATGTACACTTGCATTCACAATTGCAATTTCAATAGCAATATAGAAATATACTCACTATTCGTCAAAGATATTGGTACTCAAGTGGGAAATGTGAATGATTCAATGAATCCATGCATATGGTATATTATGCAATGGGAAATGCTCACATCACTAGACTTAGTAATACTGAGTAAGGAACATTGGAATGGTTTCTATATGGGAACTAGGCACCTCTAGAGAAATAAGTAAAGGATTTCCAACTTGAAATGGTATATGCCACAATATTTCTTTGTTTTCAGAGCACATATATACAGTCAAGTTTGATCCAAGATATGGATTGTACCTTAATCATTAAGATTCATATAAAGAAGACCCTATGTGATGAAAACATGGGCTAAGATTTTTAAAAAATGGCTCCATATGCATATATGGTTATAGGGTCAATATGTGAAAGAGACATTGAAATGATCTAAGATCTATAAAATGCAATAAAAATAACATTACATGAGTGGTACAATAGTGTGTTTTTTATTAACCTCGCGAAGAGTTTCTAGGGGTGGAACATATGTCACTAGTCCTCATGGTTACTAATTTTGAGGATTAACAAATAATTATGTGCTCTACCCACTTCTCCTCTATATAAATCAATACTTTTAGGAACAAGGGTCTTTTACCTTTACTTCAAGTCCTTCCTAAATCTAATGGGTTTGTATATACCTTGAGATATTATATTTCTCAAGTATGACATAAATATTCTCACAAGAGTTACTTTGTTGTAGAATGCACTACTTAAGGGTACTCTATTTTATGTGACAATGCTCTATTAACTATAAATGACACACAATCACTACTCCAGAACACAAAGAATGTTCCTCCATGGGTTTGGAAACAATTACAACAAAATGCCAAAAATATATGACTAAAATACACAACGGTTAAAGTCACAAGGTATCAACTTTTAATATCAATCGATTCAACGGATTACATGGTCTCAAAACTGTGTACCAGAAATACATAACATCTATATCACATATATGACACTACAATATACCAACAACAATGCCACACATCAATATTCATATCAACAAAATATATTCTAAACACATCAAAAACAATATATGGTAACATCTTCAGAACATGATCCCCGACATCACCTCAACCTCTGACCCATATGCATAGATGTATATATTTTCAGATCCAAATTGCAATTGAACCAAAGCATTGATTTGACATAAAGACAAAAACATTCATTAACAATATACAGAAAGAGGAGATAATAAACATGTAGGCATATAAATAGGTTTCTCATTAATCAAATTTAAATATACATTAAACTCGCTAGATATACAATGTAACTTAGACCTCTTTTGACCTTTGACTCTTCTCCTCATTTTGGGGCTTCTCTTCTTCTCTCTTATTCTGCTCCTTTCTTCTCAAACACTCTTTTCTTTAAAAAGAAATCTAACATGGTACAACCAAGGGTCACAAGATATGGGTCATTTCGCCTTCTCCACAAAATAAGGGAAATTGAAACTATATTTACATTAGGAAATAATTCCTCCAATTTATTCTAAAAAAAATCTCACTTCCTAATGTAAATATATACTTTCTTACAAGAAAAAATAAATTTCGCCCATCATCATCATGTGACCATCCCATCACATTGATAAGATGTTGTTCTAGTCTTCATCGATTTTTGTGCTCCATCTATGTCCTTGCATCAGACTCCCAAGACACGAAATTTATGAACTCCTAGTCATATGCATTTGGTCTTCTCATAACAACTTCAACTCATGAGTTGCAACACACCTTTGTAGTAACAAGTCTCGACTTTGCTACATGATACCTCACCAAACTTTTTCCTGTTTGGGACTTTGGCATCTTCCTGGTTCTCTTATCGGGAACCCTTCGAGCACTCCTTTCTATAGGCTACTGCAAATCTCCTCACCTTCCTCTACTGCCACCTGCACAATTAAACAAATCTCTTACCAGATATTTAATCAACTTGTACCTTCTTCTACTTCTTTTTCTGCGAACTCTGACCTTTACTTACCGCCAAACTATTCAAACTAGGCAATACATTTCTCAAAATCATAGGTTGTCTCTTCATACAAACAACTATACCTTACTAATTTCCTTTTGTCAATTTCATCTTCTAATTCACTCCTTGGATAAAATTTGTTGTCTTTAGGTTGTTGCATACCTTGTCTTGTCACACAATTTAAACAACCTTCATTTAATTCTAGTTTATTTCTTTCCTTTACAACATGTTGTTTGGAGCTTGCAGTTTCATCTGCATTTCCATCCAAGACAATCATCTCCTTTTCCTATTCTGATTTTGCATTATGAATATGCAATCCTTGGTGCTTTATCCTCTCTAACAAGAATTCCAGCTCCTCACATAATTCATAAAAACCTTCTTGACTTGTATCTATAACCTCTATGCAATATTCATCACATGGATCTTCTGCCAACCATTCCTCCAAGACTCTACCTCTTCATCAAAGACCAACCCCTGTATAAATATAAGAACATCCATTTGGCACTCAGCTGCTATGAGTTCTTCTTCCAATTTGACGGACGTCTTTAGTCTCAGCTTCCTTTTTAGGGAATGCCATCTCACCTTCTTCTTGCTCATTATCAAACCATAACTCTAGTTATCTTGAATTTCTTGTAGCAACTATTTTACATGATCTAGTTTTTCTCTTAACTCAACCATCTCCTTCTCACATTATTCATCACTCATTTCTTTGTGTATAATTACTTTCTAACCTTTCTTCTTCTGCTGGTGACTTCCCTCTGAACCCCTTCTAACAATCATCTTCATCTCTTCCTCTTGTGAACTCTCCTTGTCTAATAGTGAGTTGCAACAAGCCCTCCTTTTCTCTATAACAATTCTGCTACTTGTCACCCATACCAAGTCATCCTTCTAATATCTTATATTCTATAGGTTCTCTATAGTATAACCTCTTCTTGAGCACTCTTTCTCCCCAACTTCCAAAGTTGTTGGCTGTTGCATATTCAATCACTCACTCTTCTTATTTTTCAACAATTTGATTTTTCTATTGGGTTTTGTCACAATTTCTTCATCTAAGATATTTTCCTACTCCTCCTTCTTTGACATAGCTTACTTGATATGGTAGCCACTACCAATTCCATACTACAAACACAATTCTCATAAGAATCACATTCAATTTTATAAGATCTATAACGAGATCTCATCTCCCACAATATTTCTTGGATCTACATGTTGAACCAATTCCTTTCCGACCAGTATACTCATTTTTCCTCAAGATCATATCAACTCTTCACTTCCATGCAATCACCTCACTTCCTAGGAATTCAACTTGTCCCCCTCTTTCTATAAGTTTATTCTTCTCTTCAACCTACTTTCACTGTCCAACTACGTTCAAACCTAGAAATTCCATATTTACATGGATCGACTCTTCTTGACATGCAAGCACCTCTACTACAACTGCTGCTACATAATTCTTCTTACTTATGTCATCCATTTACTTTTGTATACGTCCATGTTCGTTAAATCAACACCACTCTTCCTCTTGATTGGTTCCTCAGTCAATATGTTGTACTTCAAGGTAGACATCCTCCACTATGTCTGCACAACACCTCAAAATACGCAAACCTTAATTCAATTTAATTTGAAAACAATGATTTACCTCAATCTACAATAAACTCTGCTTCCTCCAAGAGTTTCCTGTATCTAAAAATATTTTCGTGGCTCTGATACCACTTGATGACATACTAGGTTACCCTGACTGCCAATAACTTATGATAACTCCACACACAACTATGTAAATATTTCCAACAATATTTCATGCAACATTTATAATATGCAATCAATATAGGAGTATCAATTTACATTTCCAAATTCTATGAGAGATATTTCTCTCGCCTTCTAATCCTTTTACTCACCTCATCCAACTTACATATGCTTCCATTTATCCAAATGGTCAAATGGGCAGGCCAAACAAGAATCAACACGAAATTTTGAAATTTCTTGTTGCAGGCTCTATGAAATAATGTCGCAACGCTAAAAAACCTATAAGTGCTCGTTCTCCTTAAAACTGTTTTAGGATTTCGGGAAGGTGAAACGACTCAAATTCCTCCAGAATTGATTTTCCACTCCCTTGAATTGCTTTTTAACACTACACATGACTTCATATGCCTTTCTTCATGGGGATTTACATGACCATAACAATTTGCCAAAAATCAGTTAAAAAGGGTTTTGACAACATTCTAATAGGGTACTCTGTATTCCATGAAATTGTTCTATTTGTTGTAAATAACACATAGTCACTAATCCAGAACATAGAGAATGTTCTCCATGAGTTTGGAAACAATTACAACACAATTCCAAAAATGCATGACTAAAACACACAACAGTTAAAGTCACAATATATCAACTCTTAATATCTATTGATTCAACAAATTACAGGGTCACCAAACTATGTACCAACAATACATAGAATCTACAACATATATATGGCGCTACAATATAACAATAGTAATGCCACACATCAATATTCAGACCAACTACCTATATTCAAAACACATCGAAAATGATATAAGGTTACAACTTCAAAACTTGATCCCTGACATCACCTCGATCTCTGACCCATACACACAGGTGTATATATTTTCAAATCCAAATTACACTTGAACCAAATCATAAATTTGACATAAACACCAACAACTTCATTAACAATATAAAAACAAAGGAGTTAACAAACATGGAGGCATATAAACAAGTTAGTGATTAATCAAATTCAAATATACATCAAATTGGCTAGATATATGATGCAACTTAGGCCCTTTCCAACCTCTATCTTTTCTCCTCATTCTAGAGCTTCTATTCTGCTCTCTTCTTCTACTCCTTTTTTCTCAAACATTCTTTTATTTAAAAAGAAAGATAACATGGGAAAACCAAGAGTCACAAGAGATGGGTCATTCCCCCTTGTCCATAAAATAAGGGAATCCAGAACTATATTTACATTAAGAAATCATTCCTCCAAACTATTTTAAAAAAAACTCACTTCCTAATGTAAATATATAAAAAATTACTTACGAAAACATTTAAATTTATCCTAGCATCATCATGTTACTATCTCATCACATTGGAAATATTTTGGTCCAGTCTTCATCGAATTGTGCTCCATCTATGCACCTGCATCAACCATGTTATGAGAAAATGCAATATGGGTTGAATATTTGAAATATTTGAATTTACAATCTAACCCTTATCACATTTCCAAAGATGAATAAAAGAACTAAATCTACACTTGCATTCACAATTGCAATTTCAATAGCAATATAGAAATATACTCACTATTCGTCAAAGATATTGGTACTCAAGTGGGAAACGTGAATGATTCAATGAATCCCTGCGTATGGTATAGTATGCAATGGGAAATTCTCACATCACTAGACTTAGTAAGACTGAGTAAGGAACATTGGAATGGTTTCTATATGGGAACTAGGCACCTCTAGAGAAATAAGTAAAGGATTTCCAACTTGAAATGGTATATGCCACAATATTTCTTTGTTTTCAAAGCACATATATACGGTCAAGTTTGATCCAAGATATGATTGTACCTTAATCATTAAGATTCATATAAAGAAGACCCTATGTGATGAAAACATGGGCTAAGATTTTTAAAAAATGGCTCCATATGCATATATGGTTATAGGGTCAATATGTGAAAGCGACATTGAAATGATCTAAGATCTATAAAATGCAATAAAAATAACATGACATGAATGGTACAATAGTGTGTTTTTTATTAACCTCACGAAGAGTTTTCTAGGGGTGGAACATATGTCACTAGTCCTCATGGTTACTAATTTTGAGGATTAACAAATAATTATGTGCTCTACCCACTTCTCCTCTATATAAATCAATACTTTTAGGAACAAGGGTCTTTTACCTTTACTTCAAGTCCTTCCTAAATCTAATGGGTTTGTATATACCTTGAGATATTATATTTCTCAAGTATGACATAAATATTCTCACAAGAGTTACATTTAAAATGCACTACTTATAGGAAAACATTAATATCCCGATAGAGGTTTTTGTATATCCATCATTGTAAGTCTTGCTTTCCCTTTTGGCGCTTCATGTTTTATTTCTTTCTTTTCTTTATATGTGAGAATGAGTAACATTGATTTGGCTTTTTAGTGGGGGAGCAATGATCTAAAAAATTGTATTAGCAAGTTGTTGCATTATATTAGGCATTTTAAATATTGTCATACTAAAGATAAAATACCCATATAATATTTTTTGACCCTTGATTTTATCCTTCACCTTATCTAGAATATTTGCTTGTGTAGGATAGATGTCTGGTTAGGATTGTTAAAGGGCCAAAAATATGATATTTATTCATTTGAGAACCTATTGGAACTTACAATTATTTTCACCCATGCTAGAGATTGTATTGAAAGCAAGAACTTAATTTTATTTTATTCAAATCATCAAATAAACAAAAAACTACCTACTATGAGATTGAGTGTAGACAACTAAAATATCTAAAAATTAAGAAAATTGAGTTGACTACTATGTACATCATAATCTAATTTGTAAAGTTAACTAGAGTAGGTACTGCTTCATACATGAGGAATTGGTTAATGGAGGGAATAAGATTCCCTTAAAGTTTGGAAGATCATAGGTGTTATGACTTAACTTCTTTACAATTTGGTAGGGACCTAACCATAAAGTTTTAAACTTAGGATCTTGTAGTTAGGTTCATGGACTCGATCCATAACAACACAAAGTCACCTATCCGAAATAATTTAGAGGAGGATTATTAATCAAACCAACTTTAACTAGGCATTGATGGGTGATAAATTTTTATCTAGCTTTACCTCTCCCTTCCTCTAATTACAATAGATTATTCAATCTATTTTTATCCCCAACATCTCCAATAGGACTTTAAATATCTACACAGAAGGTAGAAAAATATTGAGAGGAAGGATGCCATCTTTCCTATAGATCAAGAAGTACGTTGAGTTCCCAATAGAATATTTGAGTGTAACTTATTTTTCCAAAAGGGAATTGGATAGATGTTATTCCCTCTTCTACAATGCTCTTCTATGATTTTCTTAATGATATGGACTAGGTTTTCATTAGTGCAATCAAGTAGCCCATTCCTCTAGGGATAATATCGAAAGAATGTTTTAAAACTATTTCATTGACCATAACAAAGGTGTTAAATTAACTTACGTAAAATATTTGGCATTGTTATACATAAATAATACGAGAGAACCAAATCAAGTTATGATGTTTTACTTGTGAAATTTGATAGTTACCTTCATCGACATAGTTTTCATAGGAATGGCCTTATACCAACGAGTACAATAAGTAGTGGTTATCAAAATATACTCTTTCCCCATTAAATAATTAAGATTTGTCCAACCAATGAAGCCGATACCCTGCTTATCAAGAGCTTAATCAACAGTAACTAGGTTTAAAGGAGTGAAAGTGTTTCTCTACTTTCCAGCAAAGACTTTGCAGGTGGCACTTGTGCATTCAGGCATTGGCATATTTAAGTAGCATATACTAATAATATGATCTATGATATTTTTATGATCAATGACATCATAGAAAAAGTGACCATCGACAAGCATACCATGTGAGTTATTTAAGTCCCTTTAACCATCTTGCTACTCAATGCATCAAAATAAAACACCATCATATTTCTTCCCAATACAACCCATCCTATCATAGCATAATGAGTGGATTTATGTTTTAGCACTTGTTTACCTTTTGAATTCAAGTGCTCATTGGTATATAATGATGTAAATATAACTTTGAAATTTTATTACCATGAATCTGTGAGGGATGGGAAAATTGTACATCAAAATACATGGAGGATTTATTTTACCACATTTATTTATTGGTTATTTTTAAAAATTCAATGATTAATTTTCATAACCGCTTTGTTGCTTAAATATATAATATACTTAAGATATCCATGTCATACTCTTAAATCACTCTATTCATATTACCACTTTTCTCCCCTAATTCCTTCTATGTAAACCAGGATCCGCCTTGAGGAAACCAATGCATAAATTTTAACTTTATATGTTCTAAATTTCTTGACAGCTTTCATTAGAGCATATGCATGTTGTTCAACTTTGGCACAATTCAACTCAACCGCTTTTAATTTAAGAATCTACGAATTCACTTCCCTCATTAAGACAACAATGATGGAATGAATAGAGTAAAAGATATTGAGATGGCGATCACTATGGAAATATAGATTAACAAGAATGGGAGTGGATGTTATGGAATCCTTAATTTTCTCAAAAGCTTCCTTATCTAGAAGTGTCAAAACAAAAAATTATTTATCTCAATCTTGTACTTTACGGGCCTGATGGTTTCAAGAAAGTTGTAAATGAATTTCCTAACAAAACTTATTTTATTAAAGAGATAGTACACGCGTTTCCTTGTAGATAGGAGGGGAATATTACAAAGGGCTCTATTACTTTCCAATTCCACCCAAATCATATCCTTAAGTATGATATGTCCCTATAGTTTCCCTTTAGTTATTTCAAGATAACCTTCTTGGGATTGAGATGATATGTCCCAATAGATTCTCTTTAGTTATTTCAAGATAAGCTTCTTGGGACTGAGATAGATTCAATGTTTATGACATTAATTAAACATTTGTGTGAGATGTTGGACATGATCGATTTGATTTCTATAGAAAATAATAACATCATCCGTATAAATCAGTGTTTACTTATTAATCAATCTATTGAAATCAAAGAGATCTCTAAAAAATAGCCCCCAATATAATTAATTTCAAGGAAATTATGAAATATGCATAAGTTCTGTAATTGGTCTTCAAAAGAAATTTCACCACATAAATCAAATGCAATAATGAATTTGTTGTACTAAAAAAACCATCATGCAAGGGCATCATCTTATAACCAATTACCATTAGCATAATCTAGTCCATGGATGGGAGATGATAATTTTCTTTCTTATAGGCCTTGTTAAGGTTCCTAAAGCCTATGCATAAGAAAATTTCTCCACTATTTTTGCAAAATGGGACTAAATTGGCTACCCAAATGTTGCGTCTATTGGATGATAGATTTTGGCATAATTTTTTTTATTTAATATTTACATATAAAGGGCTTTAATGAAGGGTGGATATATATTGGTTTAGGTTGAAAATGTTTTATATTTGGTTTCAGGGTATGGTGTGCTGGATTATTTTATGATCATATACTTTTAATTCATTATATGTTCCTACAAAACAATATTATTTACAATGTAAACAAAGTGATATACCATTTCTTTTCTTTATTATTGTAACCAAATCTAATATTGAATATCTTGGGTTCATGCTTAGTTCCTAGATTTATCTATTCATAGTTTATTGAAGAGCTAGATATTTTTGTATTAATTAGTTTATGGAACCTTTCTTGAGGTTGGAACTTGCCTTGGGATATCAAAAGAGTAGAATGAATGTTAGTTTTTTTATCAATATAGTCTATAATATGTTTAGTGTGTATTATTAGCGGTAACATATATATATATTTTTTGTGATTGGTTAGAAAAATAATGAGTTGATGCTCATCTTCAAATACTGGCCTAGTTTATAATTTTGTTTAGAAATGCAAGTTTAGAAGTTGATTGTACTAAGAAGTTATTTAATGGAATATATTTGGTAGGTAAAAGAAACTGTATTTGTAGAAACTAATGAATCTATTATTATATTCTAATCACGAGGAATGCATTGAATATTGAAGGATTTGAAATTATTGACTAGATCAAAATACCTACATATATACTTTAAAAGGTGTGGGTAGTTACTGTGGTACTTACTCTAAATAGTACCTTAAAATCTCCAAATATTTGTGAGTCCTTGATATTAAAATCTATGGCTTATTGTAGTTTGTTGTAATCTTTTAGATTACATGGAAATTAAAAAACATATTACAATAGGACAAGCACATCACACACATGTAACTCAAGAAGAGAGAGATAATTGTGGGAGGCTTAACCAACTGAGTATTTATTTATCCTTCAGGAATGTTTATACATTAGGAGGATGGTTGAAGCAATTATAACCACTCCAACTAATCATTTGTTAGGTTAGATTTATCTTTTGTTACATATATATTTACTTAATCTCTAATTTCTAATATGTGATCACCATTAAAAGGGACTAAAAGGCCTCCCAATATCTTCCCCTACCTCAAATCTTTTCTCATCTTAAAAAAGTGTGCAACAACATCTTGGGTTTCTACTCTTGCAAAATAATCCTCAATATGCACCAACCATGCATACTAGTTTGCATAGGTAAATTGCAGACTATAATTGCTATCTATATAGGAAGATACATGTGTATAAGGTTTATTATAACTTGTAACTTTTTAGGGTCTAGGTGATTACATATTATAGTTCCTAAAATTTTAACATTCTATGATAGTTAAAGGATACATCTAGTTGCATATACTAATTGTAAGTTGACACTGCACTTCAAATTTTTTTAGAATACTCCTTTTGTTAGATCTAGTTGGTCATCAACAAATTCAGATTGCTCAAGCACTCTAGTAAATTTTCATTCTCAAGGATTCTTTATATGGAATTGAGGAGGGTTTGCAATACCATCCAACCTACCATTTATCCATAGTCACAACCCAAGAAACTATTCTACAACTCTTATAACAAGGGGCTCAATCTACTCAATCATTATTGTGTTAACATTTTATCCTTTAGGCTCCTTGTGTGTGTGTCATCTGCTATGTTGTCCTTGAATGTTTTCTACTATAGCAATAATCTCTGCAAGCACTCTACTCAATCAGCTACTACAAAAATTTCTTAATTCTTGTTGAATCTTTTAATCAAATGCTTTAATGTTTGTATGCTCACTACTCAGTCAAACTACTAATTGGTCTAAATATCTTATTTTGCTTGGTCAATCATGGATTCCATCACTGGATGATTTGTGTCATGAAACTTATTCTTCTATTGCATTATTCTTATCAATCATGGGTGTACTTTATTCTTTCAATTCTATGGATTGGATGGGATTTTGCAATTTTCATTAAATGAAGGACAACTCAACTAACTCAATTAAGGCTTCACTACATGTTCATGACTCAAATTGACTAGGAAAAGAATCAATGAAATATTTTATGATTCTGTAACTCAATTATACAATGACACTTTTTCTAATACTGGATAGACTCAATTTGTAATTTGAGTATCAACTGATTTCAACAAGGAAATTATCTTATTGGCTTGAAATCAACTTACATTACAATATTTGGAGGGGATATCCTATATTGACGACTCATGTTTAAGCCCCTTCCTTTCATTTTGACTCTATTATTAACTCAATTGACTCAATAATAATTTGAAAGAAATTTTTTAATTTTAAACTATTCATTAGTAAAATATCCTAACTATAAGGTACCTAGCCCCTCTAATACCTGATTAAGGTTGTGGGATGTCTAGATCCAACCTCCAAGATTAAGTTATGGATATGGGGTTAGTAAAATTTCCTATTTTGACAACCATTCTAAACTACTTTCTAATAATTCCACCATCGTTTTCTCATCAAGAGCTTTCCAACCATATAAATTAATTCTCAAAATTATATCCAGGCACAAAATTGTTCCCATTTGAATATTCCCCCATTTAAGGGCCACCTCATCGATCTGTATCACCATGTACCCTATCTCATTAGCCCAAATCCACTAGCCTAGACCACACATTCTACCATGTCGATGCCAATTGTCCTATTGGGCTTGGTTTATATTAAGAGGAAAGCCTGATACTAACTATCCCAACCTCCTAATACCTAATCTTAGATATCCTAATATATGACGATAGTAAACAAGAAATGCATCTTTGAATATAGACAAGGTTTCATATCCCATTATTATCAGGTAAACTCGATATGGATGTCCTGATCCTCCCAAAAACTTGACACTCAACCATCGACCTCCTGATTTCAAAATCCACATAACCTGCCACCTAAGGCTATTGTGCATTCTTATCCACATCATCATGCCACATCACTTTTCTACCTCAACTTCCACATTATTCCATGTTAGCATGCTACATCATCAAGGACCATTCCTTGTTCAACTTCATGACGAAACTGTAACACCCCCTCCTAGGTCTACCCAAATTAACCATAATAACCAGGGTAAACATGAGGAGAGATGCTACTATGATAAGATTCGACCTCCTATGTCAGTTTAAGGAAGTGGAATTGATGGAACATCACATATAGTAATCCAACATCATCAACAAAACCCTTAGGAGACAAGTCAACCACTCAGACAGCCTCATGTCCCTGGGTCCCACTGTTATTCTACAACTCTTAGGCCATAGTCTCTCTCATGCTATGGGCATGGGAGTGACTAGAAACCCAAAGTGGATCTCATAGGCCTATCTGCCAGCGAATCTAGACCAAAATGGCTAGTTTTGTGCCAACGACCCTATGATTTAAGCCACTTTTCTAGCCCAGAATCCTGGCCTCTGCGTAGAACTTGTTGTAACATACAAAATTCATTAAAAACATGATAACAATGTTGATAAATAAAAAATCACCCTCAGGACTAGGCCTGAGCATACCCAACCATGATTGATATTATGTCAAACACTTGGCATGAATGCAACCTATAGGTTTAGGATACAAGACATAGCATAAACAACTGAAACAACTTATGAAACATAACCATAAGTATCACCTACTTCTCCATTGGACTACTACATCATCAATTACATCTTGCATCCATCTATTTAACAGTTACAAGTAAATATATGAAATAACCATGACATAAACCAGTCATTCAACCATGCTTATAACCAACATAGAACGATATAAATATCAGAGATATGACAACCATTAAATCTACACATAAATCAGTGTGAAAGTAAGAGAACTTAGCCCTTATTAATCATAGAAAAATCTGGCCAGGTTTGGGGCTTCCACGTACCACATGACCATAGACATGGTTGAACCAAACCTCTCTTTCAGCCAGTCATCCTTATGCCATATTCCAAGCATGACTGTGGGATCTCATAGAACAACCAATCCAAGAACAACCAAGGGAATCTAGAGGTTAAACCACCTCTACCCTCATCAAACCCTGATCAAACCAAAGCCGATGCTCCGATCACAATCAAATTGTTGGGTGTGGAGCCTGATTATCTTCTGTATTCAAAGGTCTCAATTGGATATATAACCCGGGAATATTGTACACCCCTCCATGCGAGGGGGTGCGGGGGGGTCTTGTTCTCCCCACTGGGGTTCGGGGGGTGGTCCAGGGGCCAGTGGTCCCCCGGCCACTGCTCCCGAAGCTAAAAATAGATGTAAAACTGCCTTATAAAAGTCTAGTAATTTCTAGTCAATTTGGGCCATTCATTAGGCAAATGATCTGACGATAGAAGTTATGTTTAATTTAGGGTTTTTTGCCCTAGAAAGCAACCCTTCACTATATATGAGGGACTTGTATTGCGTCTATGTATATCTGTATTTTGAGTGAGGAAGAGAGAGGAGATTGAGAGCGAAGAGGATGTTACAGCGGATCTGCTATAGGTTGTATCTCTTTAGTTTGCTAGATAATATAATAAAAGAAGGACTGACTGTTTCTCCATGGATGTAGCCCAAACTAGGTGAACCACATATATCTGTGTCTCTCTTATTTTATGCATTTTTCTGTGTTTATACTTCTGCAATATTTTATGTGTTCCATTGCCCCATAATATATAATTTTCTAACAGCTGGTATCAGAGCTGAAGGTCTATTTGGATGATAAAATCGCAGGAGAGAGAAGGGTTCCTAGTTCGAGTGGGAGCAATAGTAGAAGAGGGTAGGTTTAGGGTTGAAAAATTTAATGGCCAAAACTACCAGCTATGGAAGATGCAGATGGAATATTATCTGTATCGAAGAGATCTATACCTACCATTGAACGGAAAGACAAAGAAGCCGACGAGTATGACAGACACATAATGGAACATTCTTGACAAAAAGGCACTTGGAACAATACAGCTGTACCTAGCGGCATCAGTAGCATTTAATATTTCAAAGGAAACGACAATAGAGGGTTTAATGTCAACATTGGCCAAACTATATGAAAAACCCTCGACCTCAAATAAGGTATTTCTTATGAAGCGTTTATTTAATATGAAGATGTCAGAAGGTGGATCTGTTACTGATCATTTAAATGATTTTAATATAGTTACAAGTTAGTTAAGTTCTATAGGGGTAACTTTGGATGATGAAGTTAGGGCTCTGTTATTTTTGTGCTCATTGCTAGAAAGTTGGAATGTTTTAGTTATGGCCATTAGTAACTCTGCCTCTAGATCTAGTACTTTAAAGTTTGATGATGTTGTTGGTGCAATCCTTAGTGAGGAAATGTGACGGAAAATCTCCTATGAGACATTAGGTAATGCTTTGATTGCAGATACTAGGGGAAGAAAAATGGAAAGAGGAAAGAGCCCAGGATATCGTAGTAAGTCAAGAAAAGCTAGATCCAAGTCCAGATCGGGGATAGTGTGCTGGAAATGCGGGAAGAAAGGACACGTGAAGAAATATTACAAGTCTCGGAAGGGAAAAGAAGGAGACACGCAACAAGAAACTGATCATGAAGTGAATGTAACAGGGGATGTGTTGCAATATGCTTTGATTCTTTCATTAGAAAATATTATTGATGCCTCGGTTGTAGATTCAGGGGCCTCATTCCATGCCACACTATAGGAAACATTTTTATGATTATGTCAAGGAGATTTTGGACAGGTTCGACTGGGGGATGATAAACCCTGTAAAATCGTTGGAATCGGTACAATTTTCATAGAAAAATAGAATGGAAATCAATGGCTATTGAAGGAGGTAAGGCATGTTCCAGATCTGAAGAAAAATCTGATTTCAACAGGGCAGTTGGGAGGTGAAGGTTGCGTAACTACATTCACAGATAAAACTTGGAAGGTCACTAAAGGATCCTTGGTAATAGCGAAAGGAGGAAAGGTTGTTACATTGTATTTATGCAATGGTATTTCTAATTTTGTTAATGCTTTAACCTCTACAGGAGGAGATACGGCATTGTGGCATCATAGGCTCAAACACATGAGTGAGAAGGGGATGCAGATTCTTCCATCAAGAAATTTGTTGCTAGGTTTGAAGCATGTTGATTTAAAATTCTGTGAGAATTGTGTTTATGGAAAAAATAAGAGAGTCAGATTCCTTAGAGTTGGGAAAGAAAAGAAGAGTGAAAAATTAGAGCTTGTGCATACATATGTATGGGGACTTGCTCAGATATCATCTTTTGGTGGCTCTCGTTATTATGTTACTTTCATTGATGATGCAACTAGAAAAACCTGGATTTATTGTATGCGAAATAAATATGATGTATTTGATACTTTTAAGAAATGGAAAGCTTTGGTTGAAAATGACATAGGAAAAAGGTTGAAATGTCTCAAATACGATAATGGAGGTGAATATTGCAGCAAAGAGATTGATAGGTACTGTTTAGAAAATGGAATTCGTAGAGAGAAGATAGTTCCAAGAACACCACAAGAAAATGGCATGTCAGAAAGGATGAACAGGAAAATCATGGAGCATGAAAGGTGCAGGAGATTGCATGTAGGATTGCCTTTACAATTTTGGGAAGATGTTGTAGATACTGTTGTTTATCTAATAAACAGAGGGTTTTCAAGTTCCTTGGATGGTGGTATTCCAGAGGAGGCATGGACAGGTAAAAATGTAAACTACTCTTTTTTAAAGACTTTTGGTTGTGAATCCTTTGTCCACATTAACAAAGAAAATAGAATAAAGCTTGAGGCAAAATCAAAGAAATGTACCTTTATTGGATATGGTGTTAATGATTTTGGTTATCGCTTTTATGATTATGAAAAACAAAAAATCATTAGGAGTAGATATGTCATATTCAATGAAAAGGTTTTGTATAAGGATCAGTTGCAGGAAAAGAAATAGGAAAAAGAAAACAGAGAATACACAGTGCTTGATGAGATCACAGAAAAAGTGATGGTGCCTGAAAATCATAATGATCAACAGCTAGAACAACAACCACAATAGCAACAAGCACTTCAAACACTTGAAAGTGGTGTTAGAAGATCTAGCAGGATAAGTAGACCTCATGAACGATACTCTCCTTCATTATATTATGTATTGTTGACTGATTTTGGTGAACCAGAATGTTATGAAGAAGCAGTGCAGGTAGAAACCAGGAAGAAGTGGGAGCAAGCCATGAAAGAAGAGATGGACTTATTAGCACATAACTAGACTTGGGACTTAGTCAGGTTTCCTGCAGGTAAAACAACATTGCAGAATAAACGGGTTTACAAGTTGAAGGAAGAAGATGGAGGTAGAAAAAGGTATAAAGCTAGACTTGTGGTGAAAGGGTTTGCACAGAAAAAGGGTATAGACTTTGATGATAAATTTTCTCCTGTTGTGAAAATGACTTCAATCAGAACTATTCTAAGTCTAATAGCAGCTGAAGATTTGCATCTTGAGTAGTTATATGTAAAGGCAACCTTCTCCATGGGGATTTGAAGGAAGAGATATATATGCAGCAGCCATAAGGATATGAGGTGAAAGGGGAGGATAAACTAGTGTGTAGGCTGAAGAAGAGCTTGTATGGCTTAACAGAGGCCCCAAGGTAGTGATATCTAAAATTTGAAAGGTTTATGTCTGAACAAGGTTATACTAGGCGTCACTTTGATCATTGTGTTTATCTCAAAAGGCAAAATGATGGCAGCTATATTATATTGTTATTGTATGTAAATGAATGCTTGTTGCAGGTTATAACATGCAAGAAATAAATGTGCTCAAAAGGAAATTTGCAAACTCATTTTCAATGAAGGATTTGGGTGTTGCAAAACAAATCCTTGGTATGAGAATAACCAGTGACAGGAAGAATCACAAATTAACATTGTCTCAAAGTGAGTACATAGAAAAGGTGTTGAAAAGGTTTAATATGCAGAATGCAAAACCAATTAATATACCTTTCCCTAGCCATTTAAAATTAAGTAAGGAGGTGTGTCCCAAGATTCAGGAAGAAATGGCTCATATGTCTAAAGTTACATATGCATCAACAGTAGGAAGCTTAATGTATGCAATGGTTTGCCCAAGACTTGATATTTCACATGCAGTGGGAGTTGTAAGCGGGTACATGAACAATCCAGGAAAAGAACATTGGATGGCAGTGAAGTGGATTCTCAGGTATTTGAGAGGTACCACAAATCAAGCATTATGCTTTGGTGGTTCAAACATTGCTCTAGAGGGATATGTTGATGTATTATAGGAGGTGATAGAGGTGACAAGAGAGCACAATGGGTATGTGTTTTCTGTAGGTGAACAACTATCAGTTGGGTGTCATTTCAGGTGTGTTGGACTTTCAATAATAGAAATAGAGTATGTGTTTGCTACAGGGCTAGTAAAAGAATTGATTTGTTACAAAGGTTTTTGGATTGAATTGGGTAAGAGTAGGGGTTGGGCAGGTTATACAGTGACAACCAGAGTGCCATACATCTTGCAAAGAACTTTGCATTTCATTCCAAGACTAAGCATATATAGCTCAAGTACCATTTCATACGGTCAGCATTGGAAGATGGACAGTTGAAGCTGGAAAAGATACACACTAACCAGAATCCTGCAGATATGAGAACACAAGTTGTAACCAGGGAGAAACTAAGAATATGCTCAGTTTCAATTGGTCTTCAAGTATGGTGAAGAAGATGAGAAATAGCCAGGTCCAAAGAGGAGCGATTGTCTAGCAAATGAAGCAGCGGTGGAGTTGCTATGATCAGTCTCCAAGTGGGATATTGTTGGGTGTGGAGCTTGATTATCTTCTGTATTCAAAGGTCTCAGCCGGATGTATACCTTAGGAAGATTGTACACCCCTCCACGCGGGGGGGACTTGTCCCCCTGCAAGGATTTGGGGGGCTGATCCCCCCTGGCTGGGGTGTTCGAGGACTAGCGATCCCCTAATGGGGGTTCAGGGGTAGCACCCTCGAAGCTAAAAATAGATGTGAAATTTCCTTGTAAAATTCTAGTAATTTCTAGTCAATCTGGGTCGTTCATTAGGCGGATAATCTGGCAGTAGAAGTTATGTTTCATTTAGGGTTTTTTACCCTAGAAGGCAAGCCCTCACTATATATGAGGGAATTGTATTGCGTCTATGTATATCTGTATTCTGAGTGAGGAAGAGAGAGGAGATTGAGAGTGAAGAGGGTGTTATAGCAGATCTATTGTAAGTTGTATCTCTTCAGTTTTTTGGATAATATAATAAAATAAGGATTGGCTGTTTCTCTGTGGATGTACCCAAAACTGGGTGAACCATGTATATCTGTGTCTCTTTTGTTTTATGCATTTTCTATGTTTACATTTCTACAATATTTTATGTGTTCCATTGCTCCGTAATATATAATTTTCTAACACAAACCAAACTTGGAATTCCATCTGGAATCCATCACTATGCTTGAGGAATTTTTTGTCTCCTTCTCTCTCAGGATTTACTACAATCAAAATCAAGATCAATAGGCCCTAAACTGAGACTACTCCCTTAGGATTTATTGTGTATCCTATCAAAACTAGTCAAGGGATTCCTAGGCATTTGGGAATGAACGTTGAGACCACCTCCACCCCAGATTTTGAAATCCAACCAGCAATTCCAAAGCACAAAAACCAAAATAAACATCCCAACATACCATGGCATGGCTAGCCTAGGCTGAAATGCGCTATCATAACCCAGCGAAACCATGCCATCGATAAGAAGGGAACCATAAACCAAAATGAAAAGCCATGCATGTCCAAACTAGCTAGGAAATCACACATGAAAAAGGTTACCTGCAAGTATTCTTGCTGAATTTGCTTGGTCCTCCTTTCCTTTCCTTAATATTTGCTTACTTTTCCTTTATTTTTCTTGCTTTCCTTTCCTTTCTCCAAACTAGGGTGCTCCAAGAAAACTTTAAGTGACCAAGAGTGAGAGAGAGAGAGAGAATAACGAGAGATCTCTAATCTTGAACTGACAAAAGCCATGAATTGGTCCTTTGAAGCCTTTTTATGAATGAGGCCTCTATTTTCTTCATTTTCCATTATTTTCCTTCAATTTCGTCCTTGCGTGCAACTAGTGACCTTTTACCTTCCTTTTCTCCTAATTTCCTTTATTTTCATAATAAATGTGCCAAAAATGAATTTTTGCATTTTAATGCCTTTGCCTTAGCCTTTTCCAATTTTCCTTAGCCAAAAAACACATCTAGGGATACCCACTAGGATATATTTTCCAAAAATTCAACTTGGAATAAGTGTCCCTTAAACATGGTCTTGATTTTCCTTTATTAAATTTGATTACATGAAATTTTAACCAGGGATGTTACAACCCCCCCCCTGGAGAACACCATCCTTGGTGTTAAACCACACCAAGACCTTAACAAAACCGTTAAACATCAAACATACTACCTATGGAGATTTATAACTTAGATTGTTGCAATATTTACAATGAAGGACCTGCTCAAAAGAAAACATCAAGACAACATGACAAGATAATAAGCATACCTCTTATTGGAGCTTTATAACTTAGTTCATGGCGTATTTACATCCATATACATATACATATATAAATATAAAAACATCAACAAAACATATGCCAAATATAAACCGACATCAAACCAAAATGACTTTCCCTCAACCAGAAAACAATGAAGGATATAGGGCCCACATTTGATATGCCATTTCCCATGTAGCTTCGTCGGCCCAAAGTGCTTCCATTGCACTTTAATTTTCTCTATGGATTTGTTCCTGAGCATGAGATGCTTCTATTGCAATATGAACTGAGCCATTGCCTAGAACTCTCCTTCTTTCTCCACCTACAATACAGAGCAATTAGTAACATGCTCAACATCCTTTATGTCCTTCTTAGGCAATGAAATATGGAAAACATCATGGAATTTCACTGTTGGAGGTAGTACAAGTCATTATGCCACTAGTCCAATCCTCTCAAGGATATCAAAAGGCCCGCAATACTGTGGTGCCAACTTGGCACATGAACGAATCCTCAAAGAGATTTTCTTGGGCTTAATGCGCAAATAGACATCCTCCCAACCTGAAACTCTTTAAACACCCTATAATGATCTGCATAACTCTTTTTTCTATCATGTGTTGCCTTTAGATTCTTCTTTAGAACCTACATTTCCCACTCCATTTTCATCAACATGTCCAATCCAATAAGTACCTTGCTCACTAGATCATTCCAGCTGATGGGAGTGCTACAACTCCATCCGTACAATTCCTTGAAAGGACTCATCCTCAAAGAATCCTTATAACAACTATTGTATACGAACTCAACCAATGGCATATAGACCTCCCATTTCCTTTGTTGGTGGATCACATGCATCCTTAGCACATTTCCAAGATCCTACTGACCCTCTCTGTCTACGGATGATAATTTTTATTGAAGGCCAATTCTGTACCCAAGCCTGCAAATATCTCCTTCAAAAACTTGGAAGTGAACTTTTCATCCCTGTCCGACATAATCTTCTTTGGAACACCATGTAGTCTCACTATCTCTTTGATGAACACATGTGATACCTCACTGGCTGAATATGTAGTCTTCACCAGAATGAAGTGAGCTACCTTGCTCAACCTGTCAACCACGGCCATAAGAGAATCATGCTGCCTCATTTTCCTCTGAAGATCTGTGATGAAATCCAATGAAATGACCTCCCATTTCCATTTTGGAATCACAATAGGCTATAGTAGGCCACTTGGATGCTTGCATTCCACCTTTACCTATTTACAGTCTAAACATCCATCCATGAACTCTACCACTTCATTCTTTAGATTCGACCAATAGTAAAACTTGTTCACCATTGTCAATGTCTTCTGATATCCTAGATGACCTGAATACAGTTTCAAATGAAACTCCCTCAAGATAATCTTCTTAAGCTCACTGCAATTTAGCACATAGATCTTGTCTCAAAACCTCACCAAGCCATCTGCTGTGAGATGATAGTTTGCATCATGATCCCCTATACCTGTACTTGCACCTGTACCTAAACTTGTACATATGCTTGTACTCTTCTGTAACCTATTCATGATCTCCATGTATTTTTTATCCCGTTATCCTACCTGCAAGATCCTATGTTGTAACTTTCTCCCATAGGAGATTATAGCTGCTATATGATTTACATGTACCTTCCTACTAAGAGCATATGCAACCTGGTTCTCCTTCCCTTTGATGTATCTGATCTCGAAGTCAAACTCACTAAGGGTAGCCAACCATCTAGCTTTCCTAGCATTTAGATTCAGCTGGTCTAACAAATTCCTCAACCCACTGTGATTGCTTATGAATGTAAACCTCCTTCCCAGAAGATAATGTCTCCACATCTTCATTGCTTGTATAATCCCTGCTAGCTCAAGATCACGCGTTGGATAGTTTTTCTCATGCTCATTCAGTTTCCGTGACTCATAGCACACTACCTGTCCTTCTTGCTTGAGAACTCCACCAAGTCCCCTCTTCCAAGCATCTGTACACACTACAAAATCCTTATCTGGATCTGCAATCTTTAGCACTAGTGTATGTGTCAACAACTACTTAAGCTTCTCAAAACTATCTTCACATTCCATCGTCCATTCAAACTTCTTACCTTTCCATTGCAATGATGTGATAGGATATGCAATGCGTGAGAAATTCTAGATGAACCTCCTATAGTAACCTCATTTACATTCTTAGGTGCTGCCCATTCCATGATGTCCCTTATCTTTTCTACATCTAATGTCATTCCTTCCTTGGAGACAACATGTCCCAAGTAGTGTACCTTAGTCTAAAAGAAGCTGCACTTGCTAATATTAGCATACAATTGATGTTCTCTTAGAAACCTCAACACCACTACTAAATGTTCGACATGTTCTTCCTCATTCTTAGAATACACCAGTATGTCATCAATGAATAAAATATCAAATTTGTAAGGATGCAACACACTATTCATCAAACATATAAATGTAGCTAGAGCATTAGTCAAACCAAATGGAATAACAACAAGCTCATAATGTCCATACCTGGTCCTAAACGCAGTCCTCTTCCTTGATGCGTACCTGATGGTATCTTGATCTCAAGTCGATCTTAGAGAACATTGTTGCTCCCTTCAACTGATCAAACAAATCATCAATCCTCAGCAATGGGTACCTATTATTAATTGTTACCTTGTTCAGCTACATGTAGTCAATGCACAATCTAAGAGTTCCATCTTTCTTCTTTACGAACAACAATGGTGTGCCCCAAGGTGATACACTGGGTTTCATGTATCCTTTGTCCAACATTCAACTTTAACTCGACTAGTTCAAGTGTGCTCATCTTGTAAAGTGATTTTGATGTTGGAGCTACCCCTGACACTAACTCAATGGAAAATTATGACTCCATGTGAGGTGTAAAATCTGTAATGTCTGTAGGGAATACACCCTAAAAATGCTGCAAAACTGGGTACTTTCTTAACACATCTGCATCCTCAACCTCCTTACCCTTGTCACTGTAAATGTGTACTAAAACATCACATAACCTTTTCTGCAACTACGCTTAGCCTGCATAACGGTAACCATCCTCATTGATGTAGGCTTCTTTTTGTGCAAGGTCCTCTTCTCCCTACTATCATCCATACATTCAATGGTCTTGTCGAAGAAATCCATTTTGGTTCTGTGAAGGTATAACCAATCCATACCCAAAACCATACTATATGATCCTAATGGAAATACATTCAAATGCACTGTTGTAGGCATATCATTTAACTCAAACGCACAAAATCTTACCCAATGGTGAGCTCGCTTCTTTGTACTTGTAGCCAAATGTACCAACCAAGATTCTGCATGCACCTATTTTCTCAAAACACACTTATCAACTGGGTTAGGATTAATATAACTATAGTTAGAACTAGTATCAATCAAAATAGAAAAAAATTGATCACAAATCTTACTGTCCATCTCAATAATTGATGCTTGATGATCCACCTACCTATTGTCCACAGCTGCATAAATCCAAGGAATTCTATGAACAAAATCACTAGACTCCTGAGAACTATAGGTATGAGGTCTACCACCATTTTGATATTGCGAAAAATCCCTCTTACGATGATCCTTACCACATATCCAACACTGCAATGGTTCCCTAGCACCGCCTCTAGCCTGTTGCTCTCCTTGTCCCTTCTTAGTTGTATTGAATCTCTTGTAAGGAACTGCATTATCTTTCTCACTTTCATCTTGAGGTCTTCCTCACTTTGGTGGTCACTTTCCTTTAGGTTTATCGTTTATCTTTAAGTCATGTTTCTGCTCAACTTTGTGCTTCGACTACTCATAACAATGCTTCAACTTTCAAATGGTCTCCTCTAACGATCTAGGCTCATTGAACTCAATTCGGTCTCTATATGCAACTAGAAATCCACTTATGAATATTTGAACCTTGGCATTCTCCTCTTTGAGGTAAGGCACATATCTCAACAAATCCAAAAATCTCCTAGTATACTCCCCATGTATCATAGAACCCATCTACAACTCATAAAACTCCTTAGCTCTATTGTCATAGTACCTTTCAAACAAGTAATTCTTCTTGAAGAGCCTTTCAAATGCATGCCAAGTAAAATCATCCTCATGTATGTCCTTGACATTCTTCATGTCTTCTCACCAAATATCTACTTACCTTTGAGACTAAAAATGGCTATCCTTGATTTCATGTTTTCTGAGCAATCATGCAATCTAAAGAATTTCCTCATGCCAAGAAACCAAGCCTCTGTATCTTGCGATTTCTTCATCTCTCCATCAAAGGTAGGTGGATATTACTTCTTGAACTCATTGGGAAAGTATGCCCTATCATTCCTCCTATACGGATGATAATGATGACTCTCATGATGTCTATCAAAACTAGAACTAGAGTAATACATGTGCCTGTCACCCCTACTATCGGAGTGTCCAACATCCTTCCATCTTTGATAGTGTCAGATCTATCCAATTTATGTCTACTATGAGACCTGCTTCCATATGCTCCATTAGTTTTTCCTCATGTCCATGGCTGATCCAAAGAGGTCCCTATCGTTGCAAATCTGACAAACTCTGAAGTAATATCACATTCACCTCTGCTTATTTCTCTTATGCCTGCATTCTTTTTTCATTGTCTGACTTGCAACTCCTTATTTCTTCCTTCATGCTTCTCAATGTGTCTGCCAAGTTAGAAGAGTGCCCCACACCACACTGCCCATCAGATTCATAGGGATATTCTATGTAGTCTACCACCTTGCTATCCATATAATCTCTTTCCTGCAAGGCATATTATGTCAGCTAAACCAAATCACCATAAGTCAACATACCTTAGCATAACTCGGGGAGTATACCTTGTTTGTAAGATCATCAAATCAATGTGATGAATGTACAAGATAACCATAATAACATATAGACATATATCAATAAGTGCATCAACGCATAACCATCATACTAACTAGGGTCCAATCATCAATGGAAGTCCATATCAACTATTCATGCTATGACATCATGTATGAAAACAACCATTACTCTAGTATACACATTGCCTCATGAAATTATTCACCTGCATAAGGAATTCCTAATCAACTACACATACGCATAACCACATGTAGTCAAGCATAAGCGATCAATTCTTGTAATCAACCTACAAGATTGATGCATGTAATCAAATAACCAAGAATGCAACCCAACGTACAAGGATGTAATCAAGCTACATATAATTGTACAATCAGCCATATACTCATGATGATGCATTCCATAAAACCGACATCAAGTTCCTCATGATAACCTTACTACTACTATGGTAAATATGATGTAGTGAAACAAGCACATGGAACGCAAGTGTAAGAGCCAAACATACAACTACATGCATACATGAACAACACATTCACCCATATCTATAGCACCAGATATGACCCAAAGAGAGCACAACCATTATATGATACCAATCTATAACACCCCCTCCCAGGCCTACCCAAAGTAACCATGCTAACTAGGGTAAACATGAGGAGAGATGCTACTATGATCAGATTTGACCCCCTATGTCACCTTAAAGAAGCGGAATTGATAGAACATCACATATAGTCATCCAAAATCATCAAAAAAATCCTCAGGAGACAAGTCAGCCACTCACACAGCCTATCCATGGGGCCCATGTTGGCTTGATGGAGACTGACCCAAGTTCAACGTTATCTGTGCCAACCAAGAAAACCCTAATTGTTGGCCCTTTCGGAAACAACCTGCGTAGTGTAGGCTATAATCTCACCCACAGTAGTATTGGGGGATGAAAGAACCATGCTTTAGCATCCAGAGGCCTGTGTGATAGGTTCTTGCAGTCCTTATGGGTTAGATCTACCTTCGTGCACCCTTAACCCTTTCAAACGAAAAATCACTGTAAATTTACTTAAATAACTTCCAGATATTTGCAAAGGTTCTTAGTTAGTCTTCGGCTCATGTATTAGTATTACATATCTACTATTTTCATATAGAAAATAAGCATTAATTCATATAAATCATAACATAGAGTGAAGTTCTAGATACTTGAAGAAATAATAAATAATACACAGATGCATTCAAATTGGCTCAAAACTATCTTTATTAAGTATAATTGTTCAAGTACAGACTTATTTTCCTTGTGCACTTAGCTACAGGGGCCCATGCAATTAGCTTGTGGACCTACCAAGGTCTCCGTACACTGAGTTGTAGGAGGCTTCCCCTTTTTCCTAAGTACAGGAAACATACCATTCTTTCCTTAGCTTACTTCTTCAAAACAATGATCTTAAATGTTAGTTTCCTCCTTAGACTCGCTATGAATAGTATATATATATATATATATATATATAATATATATATAGTATTATATATATATATCTAGTTTACTTACAATACCATGGTCCATAGACCATGGGCAGGTCTAAAAACTCTCTATCACTTACCCACCTAAGGGACTAAATCCCCTTTGACTCGTACTAGCTTCATGCTCTGCTTCTGCATTTCACAGAGATTTTACATGCTTACAAAATAAGATTATAAAATTTGACTCAACATGACCCCAGGGACCCTATCCCAATAGGCCCCCAACACAAATTGGGTGACTTATCCTTGAGTTACTCGACTGGTGCAACAATCTTGTCTTGGAGTTGGTGGAACTCCATCTTCAACACCTGTAAGTTAGTAGTACCCTGCACCGCAGCTTGCTATACTTCTTCGACAAAATTTTATGTAGTAGGAACTTCCACCATGAGGCCCATTCTCCTTTGCATCTATTGGATGGTCTTCAACTTTTCTTGAGTTGACACAGTGAGTTAGCATGCTTCTTCTATCTGTTGGGTTGTGTTATATTCTTTCCACGACTAGCCCATGTAGTTAACTAGGGGGTTAGAGGGGGGTCAGAGCCCCCCCTTTGTTGCGTTGATTTCGTAGCAGGGGGTCACAGGGGGTTTGAGGGATGCAAGTAACCCCCCTTTATGGGGTTCGGGGTAGTGCCCTAGAAAATTTTGGTTTTTGGACCCATTATTAGGTTTGGCAGACCTACCTATGGTTTTATGCATGATTTTCGCACATGGTTTTGGATGCGATGGTTTTCAGTCCATGGTTTTGGATGCGATAGTTTTCAGTCCACGATATTGGATGCTTCAACATGTATACATATGTATTGTAACATTGAAGGGAACATAATGAAAAATCAAGCTGGTAGTCTTGGTTTTAGGATCCAGGGGAAAATCTCTGTGTATATGTGTTTTATGTGTTATGCTCTCGCATTGTTTATTTTCTATGTTTTAGAATTTGTATGCAGTTTATTTCTGTACGAGGTTAAAACCTACTTTTGGTATCATATTTGTTTTGGCTTCAAGGGGATGCGATGATGCTCCTTCTGCAGAGACGAAAACCACCTTAGATGAAGGTGGGGATGTGTACTTGGCTTCTTCAAGTACACATGTAGATCATGAGGCATGGTTTATTGACATAAGTGCATCCTTTCACTTCACTCCCCATAGAGAGTGGTTTTGCGAGTATGAGAAATACGATGGTGGTGATGTGTTTTTAGGGGATGATAGGAAGACTAGAATCATTGTTCATGGAAAAGTAAAGTTGAAGTTGCAAGGTGGAAGGGTTAGAACGCTTCTGGGTTTTCTTCATATTCCTCCAATGGCTAGAAATTTGATTTTTGTAAGCAAGCTAGATGATGTAGGTGCAAAAACAGTGTTCGAGAAGGATACCTGCAAGATGGTTTGGGGAGCACTAGTATTGATGCGGGGAGTTCAGATTGGAACTATGTAAAAGATGCAAGGTATCACTATTGTTGATAGGTGCAATAGCTCAGTGGTTACTAAAAGTGGAGCAGAAAATCTAGTGGTTTCTAGAGAGAAGACCATGTTGTGGCATCAAAGGCTTGGACATATTGGAGAGAAGGGCCTTCGAATACTTCATGGTAAAGGTATGAGTAATAGCTCTCTAGATTTTGATTTATGTGAAAATTGTGTATATGGGAAGCAAAATCGGGTGAGTTTCCCCTCTGGTAGTAAGAGGGCGAAACATATATTATAACTTGTGCACAGTGATGTGTTTGGACTTGTGAAGGTTCCATCACTGGGTAAGTCTGTGTACTATGTATCATTTATAGATGACTTCTCAAGGAATACATGGATATATTTCCTTAAGAAGAAATCTGAAGTCTTTGACAGGTTTAAAGAATTTAAGGATCTGGTGGAAACCAGATAGAGAAGAAGATAAAGGTGCTGGGGATAGATAATGGTGGAGATTTTTGCAGTAAGGAATTTGAAGAATTCTGTAAGAAGTGTGGTATAGCACGGCAAAAGACTACTCCATATACACCTCAGAAAAATGGAGTTGTAGAAAGAATGAATGAGATATTGATGGAAAGGGCAAGAAGCATGCTTAGTGGTGCTAGGTTAGGACAAGAATTCTGGGCAGAGGCAGTGGATAATGTATGTTACCTAGTCAACAGGTCACCTTCATCAATGTTGGAGGATAAGATTCCACAAGAGGTATGGACTGGTAAGAAACCCTCTCTTTCACATCTAAGGGTATTTTGATGTGATGCATATGTACATGTTCCAAAGGAGAAATGAACCAAGCTAGATAGTAAATTTGAAAAGTGCATCTTTATTGGGTATAAGGATGGTTTAAAGGGTTATAAGCTGAACCCAGTATCAAGGAAGGTTGTGTACATCAAAGATGTGGTGTTTAAAGAGGTAAAATATGTTATTAAACATGAAGTTGAACCAAAGGAACCTGAGAAGATAGAGTTTGAGCTAAAGGAGGAAGAATCAGACTCTACAGCAGAGGAGGAATCAAAAGATGAATAGCCACAAACTCTGGGTGTGAGAAGATCAGTTCAAGAAAGAAGGCAACTAGAAAGGTATAGTCCATCTACTTTCTGTTCAAATTTTACTTTGTCTGTTATTGATGATGATCCTAGAATTGTGAAGGAGGCAGTAGATTCAAAGGATGGAAAACTCTGGAAAGAGGCCATTGTTGATGAAATGGCATCTTTGCATAAAAATGAGACTTGGGATCTGGTGGAGTTGTCGGCTGGAAGGAAACCCATTGGCAGAAAATGGGTGTTCAAGAAGAAGACAAATGCAAAAGGAAAGGTGGAGAAGTATAAAGCTTGGTTGGTAGCAAAAGGTTATTCCTAGGTGCCGGGAATTGATTTTGGTGATATTTTTTTTCTCCTGTTGCCAAGGTAACTTCTATTAGAATGCTTTTATCTATTGTTGTTGATTTTTATTTTTAGGTAGAACAAATGGATGTGAAGACAAAATTTCTTCATGGGGATCTAGAAGAGGAAATCTACATGAAGCAAAATGAAGGCTTTGCAGTGAAGGGCAAGAAAGAACTAGTATGCAAGTTAAAGAAGTCTCTATATGGGTTCAAATAGTCACTAAGGATGTGGTATCAAAAATTTGATACATTTATATAGGGACTTGGCTTCACCAGAAGCAAAGCATATCATTATGTGTATTTTAAATTAATTGGTGATCGTGTTATTTATTTGGTCTTGTATGTGGATGATATGTTCCTGGTTGGAAATTACAAAGAAATTATCTAGGATTTGAAGACCCAATTGTCCTCCAAATTCGACATGAAAGATCTTGGTGCTGCAAACTACATTTTGGGTGTGGAAATTAAAAGAGATCGAGAAAACAGGAAGCTCTAGTTAAACTAGAGGAAATATGCTGAAACAATACTGTAGAGGTTTAATATTCAGGATATTAAACCAGTGAAGGTTCCTCTTCTTGTAGGTGTGAGGTTATCTACTGAACAGTGTCCCAAGACACAAGAAGAGGAAGAGGACATGTCCCGTGTTCCATATGCAAGTGTAGTCAGTAGCTTGATCTATGCAATGGTCTGTGCTAGACTAGACATTGCACATGCAGTGGGAGTATTGAGTAGGTTTATGTCAAAACCAGGGAAGGAGCAATGGATAGCAGTGAAGCGGGTTTTCAGGTATTTGTGTGCCACTAGTGATTATGATTTTTGCTACCAAGGAAGACTAGGATTGGATAGAGTGTTGGATATTCATGGCTTCGTTGACGCAGACTGGGCTGGAGATCTGGATCAGAGAAGATCTACAAGTGGGTATGTGTTTAACCTATTTGGAGGTGCAGTTAGTTGGATGAGTAAGAAACGATCTGTAGTGGCACTATCAACTATAGAGGCAGAATACATGGTGTTATTGGGAAAACTAGTGTCCATTCAGAGCTACTAGTGCCACTAAGACGAGTAGCTATCTTAGAGACAAACAAACTAAATTTACTTATGTCTTCCTTTATGAGATATAGATGAGAGAGAAGTAGAGAGTACCAACCTCAGTCTTTCTCTTGGCTCCTTGCTTGTTTCCTCCCTCCTTTAACAGAGCTTCGCCACTCTTTCCTCACTTGTCCCACTTCAAAGAACACCGGTAGAGTCAAAGCAGCATAATACCATCAAAGCATAGATATCTGTAACCATAAACAATATAGGATCAGATGTATATTGACCATACAAATGCATACACCAATACAAGATTCAGAAATATACAAGAATATGGAGGAAAACTCAAATAGCTTTATTGATAAAAGTAGTAGAAGAGAGGATTACAATCCAGTGGTCTGACCCAACGCAATCCTCCCAGCATGAAATCCGTCTTCACCTCATGAAAAGCTAGATCACCCAACAATATGATGTTTCACAGAGAAACCAACAACACTTCCTTACAAAATACAAAATTCCAGCCTCCTGGATCTCTAGGATGAGGGATCCATAGATAGATATTTGCAGGTGGGTGAGTTAGCTTCTAGGATTTTGATTAGTGTCATTTCATTGATAGTTATTGGTTCCACTTGGAGATTTCGTGATCTCTTACTCATCCCTGGGCGAATTGAGAGAGGCAAGTGTCAAATGAGTAGTTTCTAGAAGATTCTCTGGGTTTCCACCTAGAAAACTGCCTCTTCCATTTATCTACTCTCGCCCATCGCACCCTACAGAAGGGATTTTCAGTATGCATTGCACCCCCCGTGCATAATAGTTGAGATGCATCACACCCTGACCATCGAGCAGGTGAGATGGTCGCGTTTTGACCAGTTCTGAGCAGTTTGTTAGGGAGAACTCCTGGGAAATGATGTAATTAGCTGACCTTGTTCCTTTAGGGTATGAAACAACACTTTTAGGGTCTTAGAAGCCCTTTGTTTATGGACATATGTGATTGGGGTTGCAGTACCCAAATATATCTATAACAGTTGCCCCCTAAAGCATGAGGTCGTAAATGTTTTGATGTTGGGTGAAATGCTTTATCATGAGGATCCGAGGTTTTTTGAACTTGAAGGTGACCTGTAATAAGATACAATACAATACATTATCTTCATAATATTTTCATGATCTAGCTGAGGCAGGCATTCCCATGCTCAGCTTCATAAATTCATTTTCATGTACATAGGACAGACAACCTTCTGTGTGGCAAACTGATGATTCTGGTAGAGCCATCATCCCTTAGCTTGGATGATTATCTATGCAGCTATGATGTACATTTGATGTCTTTATTTTCCTAAACATATCACAGCCCGAAAGGATGAAACTAGATCCGGGGTCTTCAAACTCATCCAATCTTCACCCAAAGTACAAGTTGATCCATGTGAAAAGATGTTCTGGTGTCGAACATGGAAAGACATCACCTGATTACAAGTCATTGATGTAAGCTGTCAACAGGTGTGAAAGGAATCACCGATAATGATGATGACCCTCAAGGTACTGCAATAAAATTCACATGGTGTGAATACATGAGTTGATGTCGAGCACCACATAAAATAATTCGATCGAAGGACATTGATGTAAACCTGTCACCGGAAGTGAGAAACTTGCCTTTAAGGCATGCAAGCTTCAAAGTAATAAAAGGGTTGTTCCTAAGTCGACTTCTTGGATAATGAGTTGATGTCAACAAGAAGTGACCTATCGTAGGAGAGCCTTAATGAATCCCACATCTACAACATAGAACGGAGCAAATGATTTCGTGGAGATGAAAATGATCTGATGATACAAGTTTCAGGGTGGCAGTCATGAAAGAATGGAGCGTGAAGGTATTGCAACAGATGAGGCATAAGCTGGGTTGGTGAATTCTCTGAACAACTTCTCTTGAACATATTGGTGACATTGAAAATGGATTGGTAGTGTTAACCCCAAAAAATGGATGGTACGGAGGACCAATGGTGATATGACCGGTGAACAGAATAACCCAAACTGACTCAATCATGGTGATGGAGTGAAAGTGTCATGTTCAAGAGTGACTTGCTACCAATAGAGTTATTCAAGTTTTCTTCCCAATTTTTCCCTAGTCATTTTTGACTAGTACCTCTTTATTTTTGTCAAGCTTGAGGAGGATAACATATGCTTGTTCTATAATTTTCCTGTCAGGCAAACTTGTCGCTATATTTTAGTGAGCCCAGTGATAGTGAAACTCGATCTTGTCCATAATGGACAGGTTTGTCACTATTGTTTTAATGAGTTTAATGACAAAGATAACTCGATCCTTTTCAGTTTTAGAGAGTCTGAAAAGAGACGGAAAGGAAACTCCAGTAATCCTTTTTCCTATTATAATCCCTTAAGTCCAAAAAAGTATAAAATAATATGAAAGGGATGACTTTTTCAATCACTTTAACGAGCCGAAAAAGACAAGTGCTCGATCTTTTTGTGTAATGATCCCTCAGGTCCAAGAAGATTAAAATATGGAGGAGGGATGGCACTTCCAATCACTTTAACGAGCTGGAGAGGCCAATTGATCGGTAATCTTTTTATATTTTACGAGTCTAAAAAGAGCTTAAAAGAGACTTGTCTTTGAGGAAAGAGTGATATTTTTAGGTAGCAGATGGTTCTAGGCAAGGTTTGGAACTTCTCAATCATGGCAGTGTAAAGAAGGTGGCTAGCAAAATCACTCATTGCAACTGTTCCTCAAAAGGGTAAACAATCAAGTGGAGGCGGATGATCGGCTAAAAAGTGGAGGTGATGGTAAGAACGCGACCAAGGCTCAAAATCTGATAGTAATGTGATCACAAGGGTTATTTACCGAAAGTGGGTTCATTTTTTAATGAGCTTGAACTCTGGGGGAACATATGCTCATAACTAGGTTTATTTTTAATGAGCTTGAACTTTGCCGAAACATTGCTCATAACTAGGCTTATTTTTTAATGAGCTTGAACTTTGAGGAAACATTTCTCATGATAAGTTCGCATGCCCCCAACATAATAACGCAAATCGAGGTGCATGCCTCTGAAGCTTCATTGCATTAAACGTGGTGGTTGGAATGAAGGTTTACCTTCGAGATCTTTGAAAGGATCGACTTGGATTTTACGAGATCGTAATCAAAGACTCGATTTGGAAAGGAAGTTGTTTCATTTTTTAATGAGGTTGACACAGTAAAATAACTATCCTCATAATCCACCGTATTTATAGTATTTGATAGAAAATAAAAAACTGAATGATGATTAAGGTCATTGGAATAATCTTCATGGTAATCTGGAAGATGGTAACGATGGTGGTAATCTTCCCATGGTGCCTCTCCTATCATCATTGACTGAATGATTCCTTCATCTGTAGAATGTACATGTGACCAAGGATCTGAAGAGGTTCCATATTCCTTAGATCTATCTATCCAAACACTCGATGACCGTTGATTTGGGTTTTCCCCCCAGGCCAAGAAAATTGATTACTACAATATTTCTATTGGGCTTGGGGGCAATACCTAGTGATGATCCATGCTAAAATCATGTATGGAAATCTTCTGAACCTTTGTAGATATAGAAGATACCATATTGCAGGTTTCCATCGTGGCCACTTCTGCCAGATTACTCGGAGGCCGCAGGGCAAAAGTACCCATTAAGGTAGGGTCTTTTAGGAGACCTACTCCGATATTTTGAAGCGATTGAGAGCTTCCATTGATCATTGGAATGCTTCTTGTAACTTGTGAACTGTTGGGGAGGAAGGTTTGTTGATTAATGATTGTAATTCCTCCTTGAAAAGGAAATGCAATCTTTCTAAAGTATGTTGACACAACTGCATCCATAGCATAAATCCAGGGCCTTCCCAGTAGGATATTGTAATTGAGGTTTCCATCGATAACTTCGATGTCAATTTGTACTGTCTTGCCCCCTAGTTCAACTTGCAAGTTACTTAAGATCTCGTACGAGGTGTATGTTCGTCCATCGAATGATTTTAATGTAATTGACGATTGCGACAAGGGTGGCGAGCCTAAAGTTTTCTGGGAACTCACTGACATAATGCATGTAGATGCCCCCTCATCAATAATTGTTCGATGAACAGTTTTGTTGAGGGCTTTCACTTGGATGAGGAAAGAGAGTTGAGTTGGTAACTGAGGTTCATATCCTTTATGATTAAAGGCCACAAGATTGGAATCCACTGGGTCAATCCCACCTATTGCTGATAATAGAGCTTGCTTTTGGGGGGGATAATTTTGCAGTACCTCAAGTGCTGACATAGCGGATGGCGATTAGGCCAGATCCTCTACTATATTATAATTTTGTGCTACTCGAGCACAAGGATTAAATGTCAATTTGTGTACTACTCCCTTTGGCGACTTTATCGTTAGCTCAGGAATGATGGGTGGCGCAACTTCAGTTGAAGTTGTTGTCAAACTACTAGGTTGATCTGCAGCCTTGTTGTTCGATAGTTGTGGATTCCTGTAATCTTTATTCCTTGTCGATATCAAAGAATCATTTTGTTGTTTTGAAATGGAAAACTTAAGCACTTGGGATGGGAAAGCATTGTCGCTAGCAACCAGATTAGTTTCTAGGTTTGGAAATGGGTCGGTCAATACTGCAAAGGTTTTTGAACTCTTAAAGAACTTTTTAGTCTCATATTTATGTGGACAATCTCTCGTCCAATGGTCTTCATCACATATGAGACATGGCCGACTCGGTTTCTTTTGCCCAAAAGGGTTTTCAGAAGATTTTTCAAGAGATGAATCATCCTGTTTCTTATTTTTTCCTTTATTTTTCTTCTTGCCCCCTGGTTGCTTTGTTTCTTTTCATTTGTTAGTTGACATGGAATTAACCTCCAAGGCAAGAAGTTTGTCATTTGCTTTTTTACTGGAAACTGCAAGGGCTTTACCTGATGAGGCCTTCACAGTTTACGTACTAGAGGTACCAATCACACTGTTGCTGGCATGAGAGTCCTTGTTCGATTTAGGAGGAGGAGGAATGGAAAACTCTAGTCTAGGAGCATCAGGAATTTTGTCATAGAGCATGCCAGACTGAGTATAGATCAAGTCTAGATATTGCGCACGAGAAATGACTTGCTCTTCAGTGACAACTCCTCCCTTAGCCACATATTCTGTAATAGAAGGTAACAATGACTTAATAAACCATTCAGCTGACAGCTGATCAGTAACATATGTCTTTACCATTCTACGATGACGTCGCCACTCATGAATATGATCAGATATGTGAGTGGCTGTCATATTCTTAAAATTGGTAAGAAGCTTCGTTCCTGTTTCGTACCTTATGGGTAACTAAAAATGGGTTAAAAGGGTGGTGGCAAGGGCACTGAAGTTATCAAATGAAGCTCTAGGTAATTCGATGTACCATTTCACTGTCAGACCTGTTAACATTCGCTAAAAGAGGCGAAGCCTATTTGAATCATCATTGAGGGTGTTGGACGAACACCACAGATGAAAGGTCATCACATGATTCGATGGATCTTCACCTAGATTTCCATTAAATTTAGGAATATCTGATAGAATTTTATGAGGAATCGCTGGCCACCAAGGGGCATAAGCAATTGGATCACTTGTTAGCCAATTCAGATTTGGTAATTCTAAAGTTGCTACAAAAGGCAACTGTTGATTCAGGTTTGGCGAAGCATACCCAGGATAAGATGGGATCACCTGAGCCATGGGTCTTTAAATACCAGCATAATGTATTTGATGCTAATAACTTTGATAAGGTTAATGGGTGTAACCATTATAGTGTGATTGTTGGTAACCATTTTGAATATACGGTTTCCCATTACCTGCCAAGCACTTTTGCTCAGGTCCTCGGTAAGCTTGCTAGAATTGTGATTGTTGATATTGCACTAGCCATGGATGCGAGACCATTTGTTTTTGTCCAATACTGGATGTTTGACCAAGATGAGGGGTTATAGTACCTATTTGAGCCTGAGTCACTTCAGTTAAGGAGCCACTAATCAGCAGTTGTGATTGAGTCACAGAGACAAGAGGTTGTTGTATTACGACCTGAGAGACCGGAGGTTGACATACAATAGGCATCGCTTGTACTTGCGACATTGTCAGAATAGCCAGTGTAGTGGGAATGTTTTGACACAGGTTGATTCTGTTGCATTGAATATACAACTCTCAGTTGTTGAGGTAGTATTGGTACCCAACCACTGGATGTGATTCCAGATTGACCCGAATTCTGTTGTGAACTCTCATATGGTTGTTCTCCCGAAAGGAACAATGAAAAGGCGTACTACCCCCCATATGGCGGTAATCCATTGTTCAAAGGGAAAATTGGCCTTTGGAGACTGGACTGCCCAAATTGATACTGTTGTGAAGGATCAATTTGCTGAGACTCAACATAAGAAATTCCATATAAGGTTCCAGATGAACAAATAGGAATAGACCATACTATCGAAACAGTCCCTAGGTGGACTCCATCTAGCTGTTGAGAACTAGTTGGGATAGATGGTACATTAGCAAACATTGTAGGCGTGGCGGCAGGAGGTTCTGCTACTGTTGTATTGGATGACACAATCCTAGATGTCAATGGTTATCCAGACATATCGAGTCTATCCAAAAGATTTCCTAGCGATTCTATAGGAACTTGCGATGAAGGATGACTACCTTCTATAGTAGAAGGATATAGGTGGATCCCAGTTCCAAAATGTAATGGAGTAATGGATGGAAGATCCTCCACAATCTCTTCTATAGCAATCAATCCAGGTGGAAGAGGTAGACTGTCAAGTCCATAAAATATTTCTGGTGCCAAAGAAGGTATAGACTTTGCTGCGACAGATGCTGGAGGGGAGAAACCTTCTGAATCAGCCCTAGATGGAGCTAGTTCAGAAATAGAAGTGTTTACCATTAGTCCAGGATCATTTCTAATGTCCTCTTGTAACTACGGAACTTATTCTATAGAGGCAAGGTTACCAGAAATAGTTGGAGTAACTGGAGTCTCTGAGGATATTGAAACACAAGTTTCAAATAAACCAGTAGATTTTGACCCAGTTAGATGAGATCGCTTGGCCTGGAATAGTTTTGTTTCTAGAGTCAAATATGGTTGACTCATCAGTCTCCGCGAACGATGGGGTTTTGATTGACTTTCTTCCACGATTGCAGATTACTTGATCAACTCAAAATAAAAAGGGGAAAATGTTATTCCGAATTAAATGAACTTTATGACGCTTTGACACAACTTTCTTTTTTAATTTTAAAGAGTCAAGAAAAAGCTAAAGATGACTCTAGTTGCCTTCGATTTTTAATGAGCCTGAAGTGACAAGTGTTCAGATTGACCTTTTCATTTAAGGAGTCTGAAAAGGAATGAAAGTGACTACTCTAGAAATCTAGACAGAGGGATTACCAAACCAATAACAAAACTACAGAATACTTTTTATGTACATCAGTCAATCTTCTCGAATGCTATGTTCAGTGCATTGCGATCGATAGGGCGGTAGACACGACTTCCTAAGGAAAAAGGATATAACCTATTGTGATCTCCCAATATGTACTTGAGAGTACGTGGGAGCACAAGTCCATACTGGCACTTGTCGTATCAAAGAGGAGGAATCACCCAACCTACGATGATGAAAACAATAGTTACCAGGTTTTATGACACCGGAATATGTCTCTAGCCTATACTTCTAGATGTTGTGCATTAGGTTCCAAAGCGTTTTTATGTTCATTGAGGTTTATTTTACAGTTGATCTTTCTTAAGAAGTTTGCCTTTAAAGTTCACCATGTGATGTAGATATACAATTCCTAAATATACAATCTAAGATGATAAACAGTTGTTTACTTTTCTTTTTGCAATGAAAATCCTAGCTACTAAGGAAAGAGAAGTAAAATTATTTCAACATAGTCTGAGCAGAGAGCACACATTAAGATGCACTGTCCTAAATAAATTTATGCATGCAGTCTAAATGCAAATGCACATGCATGTATTTGTTTTTCAGTTTCCTTAATGTGAGAATGACAAAAATAAAACTAAGTATAGATCTGAATTATCTTTCCTCAAAGCGACACTTTAGTAATTTCTTGTTCAAAACAAAAGGAAGACTAAGATGACACTTTCAATTCCGACTTGAAAACTACTTTCGACACTTCAAAGAATTGATGATCCAAATCAAATATAATGGCAAAAGTGTAATCGACTATCCAAAAGAGGAAGACTTTACTACCCTCTTTTCTTTGACTGAAAACGACACTTGCAACACTTTCATATCAAAAGACGATAGTTCTATTAAGCTACATTTTGCAAAGGAGGATTGTAAATGATGAAAAATACATAAAAATCATTCACAATTCCTTATCAATGGAGGCTGAATAATGCAAAGGAAAAGAGTTTCAATAGTGATATATTGATCACAAAAAGAAAAACTACTGAATAAAGTTGAAGACAATGAAGAAAAAACCAAAATCTGGAGGCAGAAATAGTCTCACTCAATCATCGCACCTGTAACACAAGGAAATAGGGATGCATCTCAGCTACAACACAGGGGAGGTGTGATGCATCCAGGTTGCCAATGGGAGACAGTGTGATGTTCTAGGGATGAGATTGAGCTTGGTTTTTGCTCATAGTTTGTAGCTAAGTTCAAGGGTTTAGGCTGAGCTAGTGATAGGCAGTAAACACATAGTATAGGGGCTGATATAATGAGGTTATTTGAGCTACCACTAGGTCACTTAGGATGTTTTCAAGTCAGATGTTCAGTTCATAAACCAACCTGGAGATTGACTAAAGCAGCATTGATCTACTTTGCAGTTGCATAGCAAAAGCAGTTCGAAGGCTAGCTGGCTTAACTTCAGGCTTTGTCTATGGTTTATAAAGAAAACAATAGTGATTAACAATCAAACTATTCACTCCATAGTGGAGTTGCCATTTTGTTACTAGGAAAACTAGTGTCCATTCAGAGCTACTAGTCCCACTAAGATGGGTAGCTATCTTAGAAACAAACAAACTAAAGTTACTTGTGTCTTCCTTTATGAGAGATAGATGATAGAGAAGTAGAGAGTACCAACCTCAGTCTTTCGCTTGGCTTCTTGCTTGTTTCCTCCCTCCTTTGATAGAGCTTCGCCACTCTTTCCTCACTTGTCCCACTTTAAAGAACACTTATAGAGTCAAAGCAGCATAATACCATCAAAGCATAGAGATCTATAACCATAGACAATATAGGATCAGATGTATATTGACCATACAAATGCATACACCAATACAAGATTCAGAAATATACAAGAATATGGAGGAAAACTCAAATAGATTTATTGATAAAAGTAGTAGAAGAGAGGATTAAAATCCAATGGTCTAACCTAGCGCCATCCTCCCAACATGAAATCCCTCTTCACCTCATGAAAATCTATGTCACCCAACACTATGATGTTTCACAGAGAAAACAACAACACTTCCTTACAAAATACAAAATTCTAGCCTCCTGGATCTCTAGGATGAGGGATCCATATATAGATATTTGTAGGTGGGTGAGTCAGCTTCTAGGATTTTGATTAGTGTCATTTCACTGATAGTTCTTGGTTTCACTTGGAGATTTCATGATCTCTTACTCATCCCTGGGTGAATTTAGAGAGGCAAGTGTCAAATGAGTAGTTTCTAGAAGATTCTCTGGGTTTCCACCTAGCAAACTGCCTGATCCGGACTTAAATAGGAATGCAATAGATTACAGATACAACCATAAATACAGAGATGCAGTGGAAATAATACTTCATTTCATTAATGTAAAATACTAAAATATGCTTACAAACAGTAATGGAAATAAACCAGCTAGGGCGATGGTAGCTTATCTTTGAGAAGAAATGTGGCGGCTACATGCCTCTGAAATATGTTACAATGAGGCTCGAAGGCCTATTTATTGTTGAGAAATAATGGAAAACCCTTCACATCCCAAAACCTATCCCTAGAAGATGAAATGCTAAATTGTGGGCCCTGTTTGGGTAAGTCGGTACATCAATTTCCTGGGGTCATAACTTTGGCATACGATCTCCATTTGACACATACAATAGCTCGTTAGAAAGATCTATCCAAGAAATACTACTTTGGGAAGGGCAACATTGGTCCATGGACCTATGTTGCCCCCATATTTCCCAAAAAACGTCATTTAGGGCCTCAAAACGGCTCCGAAAGTTCAGGAACCAAAAAACTGCTAAAAATATTAAGTTGTGCTACAATTAAGGAAACTGAAAAAAACTAAAAGAGATAGTTGTGGGGATCAAAATGGGCTAGGTGGGTGGCCACTGACATCCACCTGGATCATTCCTCCCCCCTTAGGAAGTAATGGTCCCCATTGCGTTGACTTCCTCCATCTGTTGAACTTGTTCCTAGGTGAGTTTTCTGCAATCTCTGATGTGTCCAGAAATGGTGGGAAGCATGGTCGATGATGGTCCACATTGAATACTCGATGCAAGCGAAGGAATGGAGGAATGTTGTGCTTCAAAGCATTGTTTCTTGTAGCCTTGGTACTGGTGTAAGGACCATGTCGGTGTGGTCAGAGCTTTTGATAGGCTCTTGTAAGGTGTTCTTTCTGCAAATGTAACCAGACTTTATCGCCCACCTGAAACTTGTGTGGTACCCCTATGGGTGAGGAGAAGTTGTTCCTGTGTTCTGCCATGAATGTATCCATTTGCTGCTTCTGCTACATGGAGGAACCCTTTGTGGGGGTCATAGATGTAGCAATGATCTTTCCCTTACTTGGGGAGTGAACCAAACAGAAAATAAATTTCCCAGTCTGGGAGATGAGCTTGCTGCCTTTCTTAGCAGTTGTTATGAAAACAACTCAAGAAAAAGAAAGAAAAGATAGATCCACGCCTTAGAATTCAGCCTCTTCGAGGGGACGACCTCCTTTACATTACATAAATGAACAATTCTTGGATGATACAAATGACAAAACCTCCTTTCTATATATAGGAGTC
>APFE030285158.1:0-14054 GCA_000404065.3 Pinus taeda
ATATATATATGTCATCATAAAAGTATCTCGAGTGTACATATGTCGTCCAAAAAATATACAAAATTGGGACTCAAATGCCCATAATCATATCTGGCATATCTAATGCCCCGGCTCAAGATGAGCGGCCAAGTAGTTAGCTATAGCATTGGCTACATGTCGAAAAGTGCGAACCCAGTCACGTGGCATGCCAACCACATGACGTTGCATATCTTCCGGAAGGTCCTCTATAGCAGCCATCGGTACTCGACAGCTCAGTCTAGTCAGGTGTCGCTGGACGTTGTGTAGAGTCCGTTCCGTCTCAGCAGCCGCCTCTTCGGCTCCTCGGCCGCGTCGTCTGTGCCGTGGGAGTCCATCTGGTCGTACAGGCTCAATGTCTAGATCATGATCATCATATCTATCATTTGAATCTCATCAAAAATATTTTTCAAAACGCATCATTATATTTGAAAAATCCAAAAAAAAATCATAAAATAAAAAAATCTTACCGATCTTGCCCCACGCTGCATCTGTCGGTAAAGCTAGGTCAGGATCTCCTCGGAAGTCCAGCCTGGCATAGGGGTACTCGTCTACGGCGATAATCTACTGATCCCACCAGGTGAAGAAATCATCGTCGAATGCAGTCCTAGGAACCTCCCCACCCCCCAGACGTTTCATTAGATCAACCCACTGGCCCATGCGTGGATCACGTGGGGTGCTGATGGAAACTGCTACCCTGCATCGGAGTGCGGGAATCCTCTCGAAGAAGAAGGTGCACAGAATAGTCCCGTAGCTGAATTTTTTGGTCTGTCCCCTCTTAATGGAAGTAAGCTGGCTCTTCATGCTAGCCAGAAGAGGAGTACACCAGTCAAACACTGTAGTGAGACAATCCACTGCCACGCTCATGTTGAGCCGTGATGCCTGGTGCAGTGAGGATGATCGATTCACTCGAGCTATGGTAAACAGGATGATCCTTAGTGATAAACTCTCCACGTGTGCAATGGAGATCTGGCTCCCAACTTTCTTGGGATGTCCTGGGCAGTATATCTCTACATAGTCCTCTATAGTGAGGCTACTCCGTGTCCTGCCCCGGGACTGTACTACCTCTCCCCTTCGGGAAAGGCCCGTGATAAAATATATGTCCTCCACTTCCACTCTGAGTGGCATCTTATCAATCATGAAGGCCTCCTCATCGACATTCCAATAGTCAATGAGAATTTCAAGCAGTCGCACATTGGCTTTCATGTTCGGCAGTTTGAAAATTTTGAGCAAGCCGCATCCTCGTAAAGCATCCAAGGCTTGAGGATCATTCATAACCTCATTATCAACCGCTGCATGTTCCCTTTCACGCCATGTGATCGGCATCCTGAGAAGAAATTGGAATTTCAACCGTTAGTTTTCATTTAAATTAGTTCAAAGCGTATACGCGGGTTACTGTATACACAGTCGCGTATAGGGCCCGCGTGTACGCGGGTTTCAGATTATCAACCCGCGTATACGCCGCGGCGAAATTTTGATCAATAATTCAACGGTGAAACATCAATGGAAAACCTTAAAACTAATCACAATGAATTGCAAGCTAAGTGTAAGGGTTACCTGGAAGATTTTGTGGAATTTGAACAGTCGAAATTGACGCACGAGAAATTTGCTCCTTTTGCTCCAAATATTTGCTCTCCAACTCAAACGGTAACAATGGTGAGTCGAAAATCCTTTTTATAAGTTTTGAAAATGCAAAATTTTTTCAAAATTTCATTTTGTTTGGTTTCATGTGACTTTTAACTTGGGAGCTTGGAGTGTCGAGATTGGTTTGCTTTTCAGGAAATTTTGGACATTTTTTGACTTTTTCGAGACGGTTCCATGACTGCTAACCCGTCATGGCAGGTATCGTTTTTTCACTAGAATATAGGTTAGGGACATCACTTTTCCGTTGCATTATGCATACTAGCCTCCATCAGTCGATACATCTGCCATAGGGTCGATCCCATCGTGTTATGGTTCGTAAGTCATCTTCACTCGCCGATTTTTTAAATCATGACACGATGGTAGAGCCATGCTTTACATGGGCATCGTAGTTAGCACCTCACTGACATTTGTTGCCCATGCTGGCTTCAATTTGAGTAGGCTCGGGAGTCCTCTGTAGTCCCACCATGACTTATGCGTTGAAGACTCATTCCTCTTAGCTTCTTCACTTTGTTCTGGCCTTATACCCTAGAGGCTCCTTTGTGTTGAGTTGTACTACTGTATTGCATGTTGACCATTTGCACCTTTTGTCCTAGAGCCAACTTCACTTGGACTCATGTTTAAGCCAACTTTTGACCATGACGTTTGCAAAATCAACCTTGCATACCTTTGACTTCTGCAGCTCTGACACACCTTGACCCGTGGAAGGAACATACCTTTGAGTGTCACTAACCAGTTTTCGCCTCCCTACATTGAGCATAGGAATGTTCCATTCCCAGGAACTAGATCATCTGTTTCATCGACACTCGTTCTTTTCACTATACCATAGCATTTTTTTATTCTTTTAGAGCTTAATAGAAAAAGACAAAAGAATTAAATATTCCAAAAAGAGCGGGAACGGGACAATATTTCCATTTATTATTGGCAGCTAGAGTCAGTCATGTCGCCCTTGAACAAAGCACTCAAAACAAAGTCTCCTCCATTTGGGCGGGATTTAGTTTGACTTAGGTACGCCGTAACCTTGTCATTGAGTTAGTTCTCCCCCGATTGGTTATCTCTTCCAATCATATGGAGGGTTCGTTCATGCTTCCTGCATGACAAACTTATACAGAGTCATCATATGCTGCCATATAGTCACATTGAGTCATGCTTTTGTTCAAGGGAAGTTACCCTGAGTCGGCCTCTCTGCGGTGTCTCTTGACTTATTTTTCAGTCGGCCATCCCTGGTTGTTAGTGTCATGTCTATTATCACATCAGTTATGTTGGTCCTTTGCTCATGCCGGTTTGAGAAGGTCTCCATTGACTTCTTGCTGGCGGGTCTTGTCCTTATCGACGACGACATCTTGCTCTAAGGACAGGCCTAGAGCTGCACCCTGGCCCTATTTTCATTATTGATAGGTTACCTTGTGCTTAGCATCGATCAGTATCATGCGTCTTTGACTGAGTGGTTTCCCTTGTGTTCGACGTCAGCTTACATTATCACACATTGGGATTCGTGCTGTACCTTGGTTTCCATTTGATCCTATTGGTGGATACCTCGCCTCTGTGTCAGCTTTCATTCTTGGTTGGTTAAGAGGGTTTCTACCGTGCGCTAGCCACATCTTGTGTACGCCGGAAACGTACTTCGGTTGGGTTACTACATCTCTTTTGTCTGATTCCTTCCACATTATTGGTCTACAGGTTACACTCACGCTAGATTGATGAAGGATGCCTTAATGCCTTCCTTCTAGCAGATCTTTCCCTATCGACTCTGACTCATTACTCTGGGGCAATGATCTAGAGCCCATTTGGCAGTACCTTGGGGTTTGCAGTCATTAGTGGTAGATCCTTTGCTATCGACAGTGGGAAACCATCATTGTCTCCTGATCGATAGATTCCTATAGGTGTTCGACTCCAGCTCATTTATTCGCACTTGTTGGTTTGTACTAGGTACCTTGACGCTCATTATCATTATCGGTGAGTAGTCTCGCATTTGTTAACGGTATACATCAATTACCAGTAATCAAACAATTCTCACATGGTCGACTTCAGATCATTTATTCCCATGGTGTAGAAATGTACCACGGCGGTCAGTGAAGACCTCAGGTTGTATCAGCATTCATTGGTTCACTTGATAGTTGCTCCTGTTGCTGCTAGTTGATACCACTCCACCTTATATGTTGCAGTCAGTCATGGCAACATTCTATATGCTGGCACCTGAGTTTGCAGTGTAGTACCATCCTTTTCCATCATGTTCAGTTGGTACCTTTTTTGGATCAGTCTTTGATATCAGTGATCCGTTGTATTTCTCAGCATCATTGATAGTTTTATATGTGATATTCAGACATGTACTTGTTCGATCATGATCAGATGATCCATTATGTATTTTCTAGTCATTTATACTTGTATACTTAGTGGATCCGCTTGTACTTAATATGCGGACATGCTTTGATTTCTTTGAGCATGGGTATGCCCGCCTCAGACGGTGTTTCTCTCTGATCTCCTTTTGTGGCTTGGCAGGCTGAATTCTGGTGAAGTACTCCTCAGTTTTTGGCAGATTTCCTTTCCATGTACCTGCTTAATATATTTCAGCCATCATGTACCCCTTTTGACCTCATATATTAGGGGGCATCTGTTATAGCTCCAAATCTCACTATTATGGTTTGTGATGCTGCACTCATGGCCTAGGGCAACCACTCCTTCCAGACCTGGTCCAAAATTTAAAAAACAATGTTTTATTCCTTATACGCGACATTGCCCCGAGTTAAACACGTGTATACGTGGATCTGCATATACCCAACCCGCGTATATGTATTAAAACACTTAAAAAAATATAAAACTCCTTATTTTCGGATGGAGATCACGGGTTTTACCTGTTGATCACCTGTTAGTGCCTGTGGCCCAACTGTTCCCAACCAACTCCTAACTAAAAAACTACTTTGGGAGTGGTATAAAAAGACATCAAAGGGAAGGACTAATGGAGGAGAGAGGAGAGAGAAAGGTTATTATACTGAGATTTTTCCCCTGACCAGGTCTAAAGACCCTTGTGCCTTCTGCACTTCCCCCATTTGTATAAGAAACCCTTGTTTCCTTGTGAGTTGATGTTCATCCACTAGTTATGGCATTATGGAGTGAGTCTTGGAAGGAGATATGCTAAAGGCTTGAGGCTGGACGGATCCGGAAGGAAGCTTTGCTTGGAGCCTGTGAAAGGTTACTCAGGTGATATTAATCCTTTTGTACATTCTATTTGTCTATAATAAAGAAACACCTCTTGGTTCCTTATATGCTTCTTCTTTATGTTTATGATGTTCATGTTTGAATTTCATATGTGAATGGTCGTTTAAAGTTCATAACTAACTTCCTTCTTTTATAACATAAAGATGATTTCTTTATAAGTCTTTGTCCATATACTGTTGCATTCTTTGGAATTGTTTGTTTTATAGGACAAAGGAGTGAAAGGGACTTGAAGAAGGGTTTGGACCCTTGAGGAACTTCTCAAATGTAAGACCTGAGGTACGCCCTTCTTACTTTAGAATTTGCTTATTCTAGCATAATGGCTATGCGAATGTGTGTTTCTCTATTTAGACAACTTTCAGTCTGCTAGGGTTTCCACCCAAAAGCCCTAGGGGAGCAAATCCCTCAACAATGTCTGCCACCCTATCGATTGCAATGCACTAAAAACAACATTCGGGAAGATGGACTACCATACATAAGTCCTTGGTAATTTCTCTTTAATTTATCACCAAGGTGTATATTGCAGTTTTCCGATTGGTTTGGTAATACCTCTGCCTAGATTTCCAGAGTAGTCACTTTCGTTCCTTTTGGACTCTTTAAAAGAAAAGTTCCATATGAGCACTTGTCACTTCAGGCTCATTAAAAATGAAAGGGGACTAGAGTCATCTTTAGCTTTTTCTCGTCTCTTAAAAATTGAAAAAACAAAGTTGCATCAAAGCATCATTAAAATTTATTTAATTCAGAATAACATCCCTATTCCTTCGTTGATCTTAGGTTGAGATAATGGAGTCCACCAATCAAGGAATCCCTTTCGAGGGGAACCCTAGTCCATTTTCTTCTTGGGAAGTGTTGGTGCTCCGTATATGGCTACATTGTCCCTCTCGGGAATTACAGTTGTCCTGCCGATATGGCTATTCTCAACCTTTGTCATTCAAAATACCATGATTCCTCAGCAATCGAATCAACATCTAGTTGATACTGGGGTTAACACTTCACCTTCTTCTTCGTTTGTTTCTCCCTCCTCTTATTCCTCTTCGCTTGGTGAAAATAGTGATGCTAGTAACCAAGTGGCTAAGAAGAAGAAGAAAGGGAAGGAGAAGAAGAAGAAGAAGCCGATTAAGCAAGGGGGCAACCATGAATCATCTGGTGAAAATCCACACATTAAATCTCCTAGATTTCCTTGCATAATTTGTAGAAGAGACCATTTTCATCGAGATTGTCCAAGAATTCCTCAGATCTTGAGAGAATGGTCCCCCCATTCGCACCATCTGGTGTCATCAACCTCTAGTGATCATGTTGATAGCATACCATCAACTAGTAATAGTGAAGTTCACGGACAAAAAGGAAAGGTCAAAACTCCATGTAGATTATGTGAATGGTACCATACCCTTCCAAGTTGTACTTTTTTGAATGAAGACAAAAGAGTCTTGCATAATCGTCCTGCTTCACCACAGTGACTTCTAGTTGGATATAGGAAACTCTCCCCAAGTCCTTTACTAGTTGAAAATCTGACTGACATAAGTCAACCGTCAGTGGAAATGCCTGTCACTGAAAGTGAATCTTTTGAGTCCATATCGGGCCAAAGTCAACAGGTCGAGATGGTAGTCGACCCAGTTTTACCTTGAGAAGGTCATACCCTTCCTCAAGAGAGTGAGAATGATACTGTTCAAATTCTCTTTGTTACTTTAGAATCCGATGAACTTGGGGGCAATCTACCCATTTCTTCACAACAGGAAGAGAATCCCCCAGTTCCCACTACTCAAGGGGTTAATTCAATAGTTTATTCGGTGCCCCTCCAAGTAGTCTAGTCACTTCGTTTGATTGGAATCGACTAGCAAGATCCCGCCTTCCTTCTAATGTACCATTCTGGATCATAGTACAAGTTTACAAAATGATCGTGTCTGGAACTATCATAGATGAAGGGGCATCAGTGAGTATCCTTTCCTCAACTGCTTGGAAAGTGCTTGGTTCGCCATCGCTTATGCATGTCATACAAAAATTTTCAGGCTTTAACAAAGGAACCAGTCGACCGTTAGGGATCTTTCCTAAGTTACCGATAACTTTGGGAAGGAAAATTGTTCACATGAACGTGATGGTAGTCCCATGACAGTTAGATTAAAATCTACTTGTTGGACATGACTATGTTTATAACATGGAAGTTATTGTTTCAACACTCTTTCGAGTGATGTGTTTCCTGCATGAAGGCAAAATTGTCACTGTTGACCAGCTTTCATTCCCTGGTTCAAGCATAGCTCCAAGTCGATCATCATCCCTAAATGGTCCTTTTGTGTCAATAATGTCTCTCCAACCTTCATTTCATCCACTTGATTACCGGGAGTAGTCTGGTGAATGTAATGAAGCTTAGGGGGAATGCAACCTTGTCTATTTGGTGGATGAACACAGCTGAAAAGATAGGTTTCCCTTTAAGTTAAGTGATTGGTCTAACACACCATTCACCTTTGTCCATTTGGCGGACAAATCCAAGGAAGTGTTTTGTCTAACCACTAACAAAAACCATCCTACTTAACCACAATGATTTCCATATGGTTACTGGAGACTCTCCTTTTCACTACGCTGGAGGCATGCAAACCTTTTTTTAATTTCATTTTCTAGCCTTTTAGCTTTTTAGCTTCTTAGGTTAGGTGATTGGTCTGACCCACCATTCACGTTCATCCATGCTGCAGATGAAGTAAAGGAGGTGTTTTGTCTGTTCCGAGGATGAAACCATCCTACCTAACCTCAGTAGTTCCTTAGCTTTTTTAGTTTTTCTAGCTTTTTAGTTTTGTCTTTTCTATTTTTTTTTGTTTTGTCATTTCTAGCTTGCATAAGAAGAAAAACTAAAAACTGAGCATAGTTATTGCATGGTTTAAGCTTATTAAAAAATAAACCTACAACTCAGCATATGTTGTCACATGGTTCAAGCTCATTAAAAAATAAACCTACCACCTGAGCATATGTTGTCACATGGTTCAAGCTCATTAAAAAATAAACCGACCACGGTTCAAGCTCGTTAAAAAATAAACCCACGGTTCAAGCTCGTTAAAAAAGGAACCCGCCTTCGGTAAATAACCTTTGTGATTGCCATGCTATCAGCCTTTTCCGCCTTGGTTGTGTTCCTGCCATCACCTCCATCCTTTTGGCTGATCATACGCTTCCATTTGATTGTTTACCCTTTTGAGGAATAGCTGCAATGAGTGGTCCTGTTAGCCAACCTCTTCACATCACCATGTTTTGAGAAGTTCCAAGCTTACTCAGAACCAATTGCTACCACAAACTCCACTCATTCCTCAAAAAGGAGTCTCCTTTAAACTCTTTACGGACTCATTAAATATGAAAATATTGTCGATCTATTGGCCTTTCCAGCTCACTAAAATGATTAGAAGTGCCATCCCTCCTGTATATTTTAATCTTTTTCAGACTTGAGGGATTATCTCACGAAACAGTTCGAGCGATTGCCTTTTCAGCTTGCTAAATTGATCGAAAAGTCATCCCTTTTTGTATTATTTTATCCTTTTTCAAACTTAACAGATTATGTTACGAAAAAGAACAGTTGGAGTTTCCTTTTCGTTCCTTTTCAAACTCTCTAAACATGAAAAGGACTGAGTTGTCTTTATCGTTAAACTCGTTAAAACAATAGCGACAAACTTGTCCACCTAAACAAGAATGAGTTTCATTGTCGCTAGACTCACTAAAATATAGTGACAGGTTTGCCCGAAGGGAAAATTATAGAACAAGCATATGTTATCCTCCTCAAGATTGAAGAAAATAAAGAGGTACTAGTCAGGAATGACTGGGGAAAAATGGAAGAGAACTTGAAGAATTTTATGGTAGTAGGTTTCTCTTGAACATGACACTTTCACTCTGTCACCTTGATTGAGTCGGGTTGGGTTATTCCATTCACTGATCATTTCACCATTGGTACTCTGCACCATCAATCTGTTGGGGTTAACGCTACCAATCCATCTCAGTGTCGTCGATATGTTCAAGATAAGTCATTCAGTTGAGAAACCACCATCCAGTTAATGACTCATCCACTGCAATACCTTCACCCTCCATTTTTCATGACTACCATTCCTGAACCTTGTGTCGTCAGATCATTTTCACCTCCAAAAGATCATTTGCTTCGTTTCGTGTCATAGATGTGGGATACATTCAGGCCCTATTACAATGGGTCACTTCTTGTCGACATCAGCTCCTTATCCAAGAAGTTGACTTAGAAACACCCGTTTCAGTACTTTGAAGCTTGCATGCCTCAATGGCAAGTTTCTCACTTCCGGCGACAAGTTGACATCAATGGCCTTCGACTGAAAGATTTTGAGTGGTGTTCGACATCGGATCATATATTCACACCACGTGAATTGTAATGTAGTACCTTGAGGGTCATTATCATTATCTGTGATTCCTCTCGCGTTTGTTAACAGCTCACTTTATTGGCTGGTAATCAGGCGATGTCTTTCCATGTTTGACTTCAGAACATCTCTTCACATGGATTGACTTGTACTTCGAGTGAATATTGAACGAGATTGAAGACCCCGGATCTAGTTTCATCCATCCAGGCTATGATATATTCAAGGATATAAAGATATCAAATGTACACAAAAGCTGCACAGATGGTCATCCGAGCGAGGGATGATGAATCTACATTTGAAGAATCACCAGTCTGCATATGAAGACGACTATCTTTTCTATGTACATGAAATAAATTTATAAAGTTGAGCATGGGAATGCCCGCCTCAACTAGATCATGAAAATTATATTATTTTGATGTATTGTATTGTATCTTATATAGGTCACCTTCTAGTTTCAAAAACCTTGGATCCTCATGATAAAGCATTTCACTCGACATCAAAGATTTATAACTTCATGCTTTAGGGGGCAACTGTTATAGACATAATTGGGCACTACAACCCCAATCTTATATGTCAATAAACTAGGGCCCTTTAACCCCTAAAAGTGTTGTTTCACACCCTAAAGGATCATGGTCAACTGATTACATCATTCCCCAAAAGTTCCACCTAAAAAATCATCAATAATTGGCCAAAACAGGACCATACTGACTGCTCCACTATTAGGGTGTGATGCATACTGACTCTTACACTAGCTAAGTGTGATGCATACTGACGAGGCCTTCTATAGGGTGTGATGAGTGAGGATGGACAAATGTCCCAGACAGTTTGCTAAGTGGATGCTCATGGAATCTTCTAGAAACTTCTCTTATGACACTTGCCTCTCTAAATTCGCCCAAGGATGAGTAAGAAATCCAAGAAATCTCCAAGTGGAACCAAAAACAACAAGTGGAATGACACTGATCAAAACCCTATACATGACTCACACCCTTGCACACATCTATAAATGGATCCCTCATCTGAGAGATCTAGAGGCTAGAATTTTGTAATTTGCAAGGAAGTGATGATAGTTTGTGGCTGAGAAAGAGCATTGTATTTTTGGTGTGATCTTTCTTTTCATGAGGTGAAGAGGGCTTTGATGCTGGGAGGATGATGCTAGATTAGACAGCTGGGTTGTAATTCTCCCTTCTATTTTAATAAATTTCTTTGAGTTTTCTTCCATACAATTGTGCAGTTGTGAATGTTATTATTTATGAATTCCATTTTATGTTCATTGTATTTCTAATTCTGCAATGCTTATGATATAATAGATCAAGATACTTTGACGGTGTTTTGCAACTGTGTTTCTATAGGTATTCTCTAAGTGGGATAAGTAGGAGAGGAGTTGCAAGCTCTGTCAAGGGGGAGAGAGATCAAGCAAGGAGTTAAATAGAATATATAGGTTGGTTCCTTTGCCTCTATCTTATCTATCATACATATAAGAAATCCCAGATTGCTTTGATTGTTTGCTTCTAGGATAGTTGCCAATCCTAGAGGGCTAGTCGATCGGAAAGACACTAGTTTTCCCGGAAACAATGGGGTCTTGACTTCATTGGTGAAATCCACCCACCTTCCTCTACCAAACACAAATGGATCCTCACTGCTACAGATTATTTTACCAAATGGATAGAAGCCATACCATCAAGGCAAGCCACTGACACTATTATAATAACCTTCCCTGAATCCAACATCCTATCTAGATTTGGGTTCCCAACCAAGATCATCATTGATAATGCAACAACCTTCAAATCTAGGAGAATGATTCATTTCTGTAATAAGTACCACATAACCTTGGTCCATTCCATAGCTTATTACCCCTAAGGAAATGGATTAGCAAATTCCTCAAACAAAATTTTGGTAAATATCATCTAAACATTGTTGGAGGATAACAAGAAAACATGGAACAAAAAGCTAGTAAATGCCTTATGTGCAGATAGGCTAACCACAAAGAAGTCCATTGCTACTAGTCCTTATCAATTAGTTTATGGAATGGAAGTTGTTTTCAGATCTTCCTTGGGAAAACCAATGATGAATCTACTCCAAGAATTGTAGGTTGAACCAAATGACATCCAAAGAAGAATCAACCAAACAATTCATTTACAACAGACTAGGGAAGAAGTGTACATTAGATCTCAAGTTGTGCAGGAAAGGATGAAGAAGGCTTTTGATAAAATGAGTAAGGCAAAAGATTTCTACCTAGGGGACAAAGTTTTGGAATGGGATTCAAGAAGAGAGGATAAAAGTAAACTTGGGAAATTTGATTTCCTATGGAAAGGCCCATATATCATCTCTGCTTTCAGAGGTAATAATGCTTTCTTCCTTAGAGAAATGGATGGCTCAGAAGCAGAAGGAGGACCAGTGAATGGTCGAATGATTCAACACTACATTAAACCTAGTTACTGATTTCACTAATCATTTGTACATATTCTATTTTTTCCTAGAGTGGATTGGATGGTAATGTTTGAAGTTGAAGCGCGAAGAGAAAGCCCTAAGGTTCAAAAGTTTTATTATCATAAATAGTAATAAGGCAGAAAAGTGAAAAGGGAAAAGTTGCAGAGTGACATCACAACAATTCAGAAGGCCATTGATCTACACGTTCTTGACATTTCACTAGGAAATTCCATCCATAAGTGGAGCCACTGTTAGGATCCTATACCAATAGGGGTCATAATTTTTGAATCGTTGAGATTAAACCTATAATATGTACATACCTTTGCTTTTTGCAAATGTTTTCCATATTCAAAAAAGTAAAAAATGTAAAGAGGGTATGTCCTAAAAGAATAATCAAAGGACAAAAAGAAACAAGGGTCAAAAAAGATGAAAAATATGAACCCCAAGAAAAGAAAAAGACCATGAAAGTGAACAAGTCAAAATTCCACTACTATTTCCTTTGATGCAAAATAAATGATTGTGTGCAACTTGTAATATTTGCCACAGTCCATGATAGTCAAAATGTTTCAACTTGGCTATTTCATGTTTCAATTTCATGTCTATAGATAGAGAATAAAATCTGGCCAAACTATTTAATCTTGGCAGATAATTAGATAGGTAGATTAAATAAAAGGAGCTCAACTATTTAATCTAAGCCCTTGGATGTAATAAGGTTATATTTAGTTGGTTCATTATTGTAAAGAAAAATAAAAATGTTTGATAATGGTTTGCTAGCTGAAATGCACCCTAATAAAGAGAAGTAAAAATGGTAGGATGGGTAGATGGGTAAGTAGTAGAAAGTTTGCAGAATTTCTATTATTGATTAGACAAAAGCAGGTGCAACATTTTTTTCATCATTAAAGTTCCAAATATGAAGGGGCACTCAAGAATGCAGATGAATATCAAAGTCAATTAATTAATTTCCCTCATTTATTTCACCTTTTACTTAACTAATTCCCCACAATCAAGATCAAGGTGTTGGAAATAATACTCAGATGGGGGGTGAATCAGTATTATCACATTAATAAAAAAAATTCATTTCCAAACTCTGATTCATATATGCTACTTCCACAACTTCTTATGATTAAGTTAATTGATCTTCAATGAGTGCATTAGAACATTATCAACCATATTATCAGTTAAAAGATGCAATAACATAGAATAGATCATCACACATAAGGCACACACATGAACACTATGATATAAGGTGGAAACCCAATGCGGGAGAAAACCACCTGTTGTAAGTCATCTCAATCTTCTTCTTAATAAGAAAATCCTTTTACAATATTTGTACTGGTGCAGTCTTATACCAGTACAGGAGCTACAACCGCCTTTGCTCTTGTACTAGCCGATCCATTTACTAGTACGCAAGCTGCTACCTGCTACAATGCTCCAAAGATTCCCCTTTGCTTTTGTACTAGCTTAAGTACTAGTATGTAGGCGCCGGCCTACAATCTTCTCTCCTCCAGGTACCACGTTTCATCAATTTTCATACTGGATTCCTCCTGCGGCGTCTCCTGCGGCATCTCCTGCGGCGCCTCCTGTGGCGTCTCCTGTGGCGCCTCCTGCGGCGTCTCCTACGGTGCCTCCTGCGGTGCCTCCTGCGGTGCCTCCTGCGGCGCCTCCTACGGCGTCTCCTGTGGCACCTCTTGTGGCGTCTTCTGCGGTGCCTCCTGCAGCGTCTCCTGCGGCGCCTCCTGTGGCGCCTTCTGTGACCCCTCCTCCGGCGTCTCCTGCGGCACCTCCACACATCCGCAGCTGCAGCGCTCGAGAGATCATCCTTCACAGATTCACTTTCCACTTCACTTTCATATAGATCGAGCTTTTGAAACAATAACCCAATATTTCAGATCTTAAGATATTCAACCCAAAAGCATACACAAGCTAAATGATCTCCTTTGCTTTATATAGGCCAGCTCTTCCTCAAATCATGGACCAATACCTTGGGCCAAAACCATAACAAACCAATACCATCAACTCAATACTAGGAATAAACACGTCTGTCGAGATGCCATGGTCCAAAAACCATAGGTTCAAATTCCAAGGACTAACTACCATGGACCAAAGGTAAGTTTTCCCACATGAAATAAACTTTTCTCTGCATAAAATTACGTGAAATTTTCTCCACATGAAATAAACTTTTATAAACTTTTCTTTGCATAAAATTCCGTGAACTGTTCTCCTGCGTACTTCTTAATTCTCATCATATTCAGAGCCATGCCATGGGTGTTGCCATCAAGTACAACATCTGTAACATATAACCATACCAGAAACATAATGCCAACAATCTCCCCCTTTGGACTTGATGGAAACCTCAAAACTTCAGCGACATTCTCCCCCTTTGACATCAAGGGCAAAGGGTTATGCTCC
>APFE030285161.1:0-10946 GCA_000404065.3 Pinus taeda
TTTCACCATGATCACTATGAAAGAATACTAACGTGAGCACTCTTCACCGCAATCGGTATTTATAGAGGCTTCCAAAGGTTTCTAAGGTTTTAAAAGTAGTACGTAGCAGTTTAATTGCCAGATTATTAGTGGCTTGTTGAGGAAATTACATTTCTTTAATTCAGTGCAACTTTATGAGAGACTGGACCTGCAAAATCTACAGAATACAATTAGGAACATGCCACTTGTCCCCATACATATTCATTTACAGGGATCATTGAAAACCTTGGGCATTGCCCAAGGTAGAATTTACATTACGAAACTTGGCCTATCTTTTCCTTGCATGGGTCCTTGGCCTTGGGCTCACATAAAGGCGTATTATTACATAGAACAGAATCTTTATAAGGGTTTCACATATTTACAATTCAGGGTCACATCAAGGCATATAATTACAAAGAACATTTATAAGACTTTCACATATTTATGATCAAAGCCTTTGTTGTTTGCAATAGCCAAAATTGTTGGCACCATATGAAAACCCTGACATAAGAAAATAAATTAGAAAATAATTACTACACCAAAAATTAAAACTAAGTACAAGAACCAAGCAGGTTGACCTAATGGATTCATGAAAAATACCCAAAAATAATTGCGACAGAGAACGGAATTGCATTATGCAATCGCAATTGTACAGATTGAACATGTCAAATGAGCAAGTCACGAAGCCTATTAGGCAAAAAGAACTGTGAAAAGTAACAAAGGTCCTTCGACAACCTAATTCGCACTAACAAACAAAAATGCATTATGCTTTAGTACCTCATAACAATAGTGCACAATGCACTAAAATATCAATATGTACTAAGCAAATGTGTCCGGGCACTTGTGAACTAATACTAGTTTGTGGACCAACCTCTCTACCTACAAGCAATTGCTTGCATATGTGGCCATAGAAACACTGCAAGTTGGTATCATAACTTCAATGGGTGTTTGTTTTTGTTGTGTTGTTTCAAAAAAAGATATAAAAGAGCAAATCCAAAAAAGTCACTAAAGCAAAGTTGGACGAAATCTTTGAGAAGTTTGCAAAAGAAATCAGGTTGTTGGAAAAGGACCACAGACATTAAGCCAAAACCTCAAGCTATGAGGATGAAGAGGAGGTAAACCCTAAGGGAATGGGAGGTAACAACCATCCAAAGTCGTCTGCCTCACAAAACTGTCACAGGCCCATTTTCAACCTTTAGATAAAGATCCCATAATACAACTTTGGAGGTGAAGTAGAAGTGCATGCATGGTTAAACAAGATCAAATTAGCATTCAAAGTGCAACAGACTCATAACCAAGAGGAGAAGTAAATGTGACCCTACAACATTTGGATGGAACAGCTCATAACTTGGGGCGAAAGATGCATTGTTAGAAACCCAAGACGGGACTCTGGTGAGTTTGCAGATGCATTAACCAAGAGAACAGACTGTAACTAGGAAGATCCCTACAATGTTCAACTCATGCACATGTTCTAGAAGGACATGACAGTCAAAGATTACACGGAGAAGTTACATATCTTGGAGTCAAAAGCCATTCTCTGCAAATCTGGTACAAAACATATACATCTCAAATATGAGGTTAGAAATTTGAACCGAGGTAAGAATGTTTGAGCTGATATATTTGGACAACACCATCACTGTAGTTACAAGAGCAAAGTGTCATGTTGAAGCTATCCAGAGAAAGGTACTTCGCTCTAGTATAAATGGTTATGGAAATAATAGGAAGACCAAGGAAAAGTATGAAAAGTCTCAACCCAAAAGCCCTAGCCACCAGCCTGGCCAAAGATCTAATCCCTCAAATTCCTTTGACGTAAGTGCTCTCAGCCATGCTTTAAGGGACATTTCTGTAAACCTCGTAAATTTTTTATGGTGAAGATCTGAATTTAAATATAAGGAGGATGCTCTTCTTGAACAATAAATGATAACTTTGGGCCACAAGAACAATCGCCTCCACCATTAGAAACAGAGGAACCTACGATCTCCGTTGCTGCAATGATTGAGTCGAGTTGACTGCATACCTTCAAGTTTTGTGCGTATTCAAAATCAACAACACGTCGTTCAGGTGGATCCCACCTTACCCCGAACATCCCAATAAGAAATAAGTTAACCGATTGCGTTTCCGTCTTGATGCATACGATCACTTCCCCATGAGCATCACAGAACCTAACAGGTGTGACACACATGGACTTACAGTGGAGGACTATACCCTCAATTATGACTTTTCATTTTTTTTCTTTTTTTAAAGAATATTTAATCGTAAGGGCAAAAGTTTACTTGATTATTACCTTCTGCTTTGTGGCAGGCCATTACCAGGAGAATAGCCATTATATTTACCAGTTCTAATGGCCTCTATTAACGCATCTTCAACATGAACGGACGTTCTGAAGCACTCGAATGCAGAGGGATCTCCATTACCGAGAGGAATTATGCTCTTCCCGTCAGGATTCAAATGCGACATCACATAGTCCAGAACACCTCGAATTCCTAACATGTTATGGCTACATCCCATGACGGCGTCACTTGGACTGAAATTCCACTTGTTGGAGCCTGTGCAGGCTGTCTGTAAACATTCATCCTTGATAAACAATAAATTTCACGTCAAATGTGGGTCACAATCTTGAAATACAAGGCAAAGTAAAGAATGAACAAATTTAAAGAAAACTTCACTCTCATTTAGCAGAGTAAGTGTTAACAATTGGCTGGTCAGTAATCTCACACTGAACTTGAGCTTAAAATAAGAGAACCCAAACGCATGTGAGGGGACTGCCTTTACCTGGACACCGTTACAATCAGCTAGCTGCTTCGGCTCCGCCATGGTTCTGGTGAGGAATGTCTCGAACAGAAGCAGAGTAGAGGAAGGAAGGCAATCTAAGAATTTAATAGTTTCGAATATTTTATCGCAGGCCCTTGACTTGCAGCTTGTGGTTTTTATGGTCTTAGGTGGGAATTCTCGGCATTTTCGGAGGATCGTACTCAGTGCACCCAGAATTAAAGGTGTATGTTTTTTCTAAATCAGCGTTGAAATCTAGTTGTATATAAAATTAAGTTTGAATTTGAATCCGGAAAAATCAAGAACATACACCAGGAGGGATTTCCACAGACCATATATGGATGAGGAACCACTGATGGGGAACAGCCCCTAATTTTTCTCAGTGATTTGACTTGACTATATGTTTTACTTTACTCTGTACATAACAGAACTGTTTTTTATTTGCCATCCCCTGCGTGGGTATTATTATGGGGAACAGCCCCTAATTTTTCTCAGTGATTTGACTTGACTATATGTTTTACTTTACTCTGTACATAATAGAACTGTTTTTTATTTGCCATCCCCTGCGTGGGTATTATTATTGGATCTATACAGCGGATATATGCAACAGAACAGTACACCCTTTGGGTCTCATTGTATATTTTTTTGATTTTGTCTGTGGATTTCATTGCGACGTTTACAGCATATGCCTTCGGGCATGTACAGCATGTAATTTTTTTTCATGAAATTATGAATTATTTTTCTTGAAAAAAAGAATCCGGAAAAATCAAATTTTTTTTATTGAATAATTCAATGAAATTTCATTTTTGAAATTTTATGGTCAATATTTTAGTATATTTAAATTGAGTTATAATATAAATTAATAGATGTTTTTTGAGGAGAGTTTTTTTAAGAAAATTACATCAAAATTTATTTTTGGATGGCTAGAAAAAACAGCCATTATTGACCAAGGAAATGGACTCTGGAACAACAATAATTGACTTGACCAAGAAATAAAGATAAGAAAATTAATTGTTTAATTAATTAATTAGTTAGTTAATTGTTAGCTCTATTAATCTCTGTTAACTTAAACTACAACTGAAATCTAATCACTTAATATACTGTATATTATTTAAAGCTATATAAACTATAGGAATTATTCTAGGATATATAAATGATTATTAATTAGATAACTAAGTTTGTTATATAGTTGACTAATTAAATCGTATTTATTTAACTATGTATGTAACAAAATATGAATATAAATATATTATATATATTTAATGATTTAGTTAATCGATTAACTAAGTTTGTTGTATACTTGACTAATTTAAATCAGTGTATAGTATTTAACTATAATTATATTTCTAGGTTGATAAATGATTATTATTAGATCCTAAGTTTGTTATATAGTGACTTATTAAAAAAATATATACACTATAGGAATTATTCTAGGATATATAAATGATTATTAATTAGATAACTAAATTTGTTATATAATTGACTAATTAAATCAGTGTATTTATTTAACTATATATGTAACAAAATATGGAGTATTTTCTTAAATAAAAAGAAAATGAAATTATGTTAATTCTATTATATGTAACTAATTTTAATTAAGCAATTGAATGGGATGGAACGAGCTGCGTACGCTGCCTAGGGCTTAGCTGCGCATTAGATCGGCCTTCTGCGCTCATCGTCCATGGCCCCCCTGGAGGCTCCACCGGAGGGGGTCGATCCCAAGCAGGCGTTCTCCAATCTGGTAAACTCACTGCCGCCACAGCGCCCTCGTCCTTTTGTTTCAAAATTTGTCAAAAAATTAGACGGTCTTCAAGAAGTTCTTCTACCTCCTACCCTACCTCGCTTGGCCGCTTTGTCGTTGGCAGAAAAAGGACTCATCGGTCAGTTTACGGGTCTCTGGCCCTCCCCGAAAAATGTCTAAAGATGGGTTGAGAGAAATTGGTCTGATAAAATACAAGGCAAGATATCCATCAGATTCTGTGGCAAAGGGTACTTCACATTTCACTTCGAATCCAAAGACAAGGGTTTAATTTTCAGAAACGGACCCTATTTCATGGACTCCAGGGGCCTGTACCTCTACAAATGGACCCCTGACCTTGATCTTGAAATCGATGTCCCCAATGTTGTCCCGGTCTGAATCCGGCTCCCTCATCTTCCCCTCCACTGCTGGGGAGATGATTCAGTCCGAGCCATTGGAAATGCAGTTGGTAAACATGTAGATCGAAACGAGCCAAAGGACAACATGCAAGCTTGTGCTCGGATTTGTGTTGAAGTGGATCTCGGCAAAGGCCTCCCGGAAGCCATCAAGCTCAAAGTGGACGACTGGAGCCATATTCAGCAACTAGACTATAAACAAATCCCGTTCAAATGCAAGGTATGTCACAAATACGGCCACTTTGCAAATCGATGTACTAAGCTTATTAATGCAAAAAATGGTCCTCAAGAGGAACAATGGGAAATGGTTAAAAAAAAGAAATCGGCCTCCCAGGCCAAAGGCATCTCTGAAGCTGATCCATCTCCCTCCGTAGTAGGTCATCCTTCCCCATCTTCTCCTACTCCCTCCAAATCTCCCCCCCGCTCCCCTCCTCCACCTCTTTCATCTAACCCCTTCTCTATCCTTTCTCTCCCGGAAAACCAACCCCTAGATCCCCCTTCTCTTGAAAATCTCCCCCAAACCTCTTTTAAATCCTCCTTGCCCCTGATCATCTCCTCTCAGCCCCCTTCAGATCCTCCCTTAAACAGAATAACCAGGAGCTCTACCAAAGAACATGGAGGATCTAGCGAATCTTTCAAGAAGCCTGGACCGAGCAGGAAATCCGCCAAACAGCATCGGGATGAGAACGCGCAGAAAGATATTGCTATGGGAACTCAGACACCCATAGAATCCTTCATACTGGGTCAGCATGACAAAGATATAGACAACAAGGAACATGGGGGGCGAGCACCTTCCCGGACACCACATTTACAATGATGAAAATACTATCTTGGAACAGTAGGGGATTTGGGCACCCCTCCAAAATAGTAGCCCTGAGAGATCTCATTCACCAAGAGAAACCCGAAATCATTTTGCTGCAAGAAACAAAGCAAGGTCAGAGGGAAATGAACACTATCATAGAACAGCAGAGCCAGTACAAAGGAAGTATCAGTGAAGCAAGAGGAGCTTCAGGAGGTATAGCCACTATCTAGAACCAGAACATATGGAACTGTAATTTGGCAACCATCAACCAACATTGGATCAAAACAGTCTTGGAAAGCAATGAGGACAAGCAAACCGTAGTCATTTACAATATTTATGTGCCCAATCACTACAGGGATAAGGACTGTTGTTGGCGCGATCTAAAGTCCAACATTGAGAAAGAAGGGAGCTCCAACATCATTTTGTGAGGCGATTTTAACCTTATCCTCCATGCCAACGAAAAGAGGGGCGGCAGTTTTACTTCTGATCCATATAGAACATATCTAGAAAACATCATGCAAGAATCCGATCTTGTGGATATTGCACCCAAAAACCGGCATTACACATGGAGCAACCGCAGAATTGGCACAGGTAATATTATGGAGAGGTTAGATAGAATCTTAATCAACATCTCGCTTCTCTCTACGTTCTCTATTGGATACGCCAGCGTCTTAACTTGTCCTGTCTCAAACCATTTCCCTGTCACGCTAACGCTGGATAAGCAAAGAAATCTCGGGCCTATCCCCTTCCATTATAGCTCCCTATGGAACGACAACCAAGCAGTGGCTGAAATCGTCCTCACTACTTGGAGACAGCATGTCGAGGGGTCCCCTGGATTCATATGGGAGACCAAACTCAAAAAAAAAACCAAACAGGCTATTAAAAATTGGGCCAAATCAAGCTACAAAGAGCCTGAAGAGGTAAAAAAGGAGATCAAAAATAACCTCAATAGCACGCAAAGAGCGATTGAGGAATTTGGTCTCACCCAAGAAAGCAAACAACAGGAAAGTGATCTCTATTCAAAACTGTGCCAAGTTAAGAGAGCAGAGGAGCTAAAATGGAGGCTAAAATCGAGGCAATTGTGGTTGTAGGGAGGAGACAGAAACTCAGCTTTTTTTCATAAACAAACAACAGCCAAAAAGGTAAGGAACAGCGTTAGCTCCATAATAGATGCTGCAGGTAACAGGCAGGTAAGCCAAGATGCCATCCGGAGGGCAGCAACTGAACACTTCAGGGACCTTCTAACGGAAATTAAAGCCCAGGAGGATTATACTGAGTTATTGCAACATCTGCCAGCAGGGATAAGTAAGCAAGTAAATGACAGTCTAAGCAGAGAGATCGATGAGGAAGAAGTTGCCAGAACGGTATGGGCCTTCCAGCCTGACAAAGCCCCAGGCCCTGATGGCTTTCCCATATGTTTCTATCAAACATTCTGGGGAATTATAAAAAAAGACTTGATAAAAATGTTAAAGTGGATCCAGCATAAGTGCAAAATAGGGGGGTACACCAATGCCACTCATCTGGCCCTCATACCCAAAGAAAACCGGCCTTCTTCATTTGCCAGATTCCGCCCTATTTCCCTATGAAATTCCTCCTACAAAATCCTCTCCAAAATCATTGCCTCTCGCCTCAAACCCTTCCTTCCTTCCCTCATTTCTGAAAATCAAGTGGGGTTCTTAGCAAATCGCCATATTTCTGATTCCATTCTTCTAGTACAAGAAGCTATTCACTCGAGCCAATCCATGAAGGAGAAAGGATTCGTTCTCAAACTTGATTTGGCCAACGCCTTTGACAGAGTGAGGCACTCCTTTCTCTTTGTTGTCCTGAAGAAGTTGGGTTTGATGCAAGCTTCCTTAACCTCATCAAAGCCTGCATCTCCGGGCCATGGATCACCCCTCTTGTTAATGGCAGACCAGGTGAAGCTTTTCAACCCTCCCGTGGCCTAAGACAAGGATGTCCTCTCTCACCTTATCTCTTCATTTTAATGGTTGAATCATTTAGCAAAGCGCTGGATTTCCATCGGAGGGTTGGTCTCATAACAAGAATAAAATTTGGGAATGGCGTCAAGAATATAAATCATTCTCAATTTGTAGATGATACCTTGCTGATTGGGGGGGCCTCTATCACAATAGCCAGGAGGTTCAAAGTCCTCCTGGACAAATTCATGGATTATTCTGGTGGTCTGGTCAATCAGCAAAAAAGTTGTATCTATGGTTGGAATACAACTTCGCAGGCCCTTCACAATATTGCTGCAACATTTGGGGTTTCTTGCCACTATGACTGGACTCACTTTTCATATTTGGGCATTCCTGTAAGCGCAGGACCTTTGAGGGCCGAAGTTTGGGACACCATAATCGATAAGATGAAAAGGAAAGTACAGCAATGGGGCTCAATATGGCTCAACCCAGCGGGTCGCCTCACCCTTCTGAAATCTGGTATGTCCTCTCTGCCATTATATCAATTTACTCTTCTCTAAGTCCCCACCTCCTGCCACCATAAAATGGAAGGCATCCTTCGCCATTTCTTGTGGCAAGGAGGGAAGCATGACAAAAAGAAGTTTAATTTGATCAACTGGAAATAAGTAATTCAGCCCCAAGACCTTGGTGGCCTTGGCATCAGATCACCCAGATATCTCAACTTAGCCTTTGGAGGAAAAATGGTTTGGAGATTCATAACTGGTCGTTCTGCATGGTGGAAAAGGGTACTGGAAATTAAATATCTGAATTTTCCAAGGCATCAGCTCCTTGATCAAGACATCCCCATCAGAGACTCCACCAAAATCTGGCACTTATGCAAAAAATTATTCCTATAATTGCCCAGAACACTTCCAAAATTCCTAAGGAGGAGCAAGCATTAATATTGGAACAGACAAAATTATGGGACAGCATCCTATTAATATGCAAGTTGGAGTCAATCCCATCCTCTCCTTTCTTGAAAGAATTGGCATTCACCATTTGGATCAGATTTCTCAATGGGATCCTTCATCCCTTCTATGGTCTGGATGGTCCTTCCCTGCTATACCCACTGATCTCAAAGATAGTTTATCAGCTCTCCAATCTCACTTGCATAATATAGCCCCTATCAAGAAGCATACCACAGATGGATTCAGTTGGGATCCTTCTGGATCTGGGTATACCGTTAAAGTTGCCCATCAATTCGTTTGTAACAACAATCATCCTATGCCAATCTGGAATCATTGGAAGGTAGTTTGGAAGTCTGAGGCCCTTCAAAAAATCAAATTTTTTATATGGACCCTTCTCAAAGGGAAAACTCTTACTGCCGAAAATTTACAAAAGCGTGGAATTATCGACTCCTCTCACTGTCCCAACTGCTTGGCAGCTGAGGAATCCATCCACCACCTATTTATTGATTGCTCCTTCGCCACTAAATGCTGGGGACCCTGTCCCAAAACAACCAAATTCCATGGACCAATCAAGATAGCATCGGAGAAATTTTGCATAAGTGGAAAAAGAAGTACCCCTGGCAGCGAAGGAAGAACATCATTGTGAAGAGGGTATGGGACATTTTACCTTACATCATGCTATGGAATATTTGGTTGGCCCGCAATCGAAAAGTTTTTAAGGACAAGGGTTCAAATGCCAGAAGTCTATGTAGCAAAGTAAAGGGCCTTGCCCTTGAAACTATCTTAGCTAAAAACCAGAAGGCTGTAAACATCACCGACCTCAGTGTGGAAGAACAGAGCTTTATTGGCCACTTGTTGGATAAAAACAATAACAGGCAGCTAGGTAGCACTGCTCGCAACAGACAAAATGTTGTCCCTCACAAGTGGAAAATCAAACTTAAAGAAAATGAGTTTGCTGCTTGGATTCAAAACTGTAATAGTACTGTCTTTTTTTTTACGGAGCTTCAAAATCGAACCTTGGGGTTGCAGGGGCTGGAGGAGTGATTCTTAATGCTAATGAAGACACTGTTTTATCATATTATTGGGGCCTTGGTCAAACCTCCAACAATAGGGCAGAAGCATTGACTCTATACTAGGGTCTTATTCAGCTTGGGAAGCTTGGAATAAATGCAGCCTTCATCTTCGGCGACTCAACAGTTATTATCAGCTCAATGGTTCAGAGGAAAGACCCCACAAATGTGTTTCTCTAGCAGATATTAAGTCGCTGCCATAGACTAGTCCAACACATGGAGGATCTGCGATTTTATCATATCTTACACAGCTTAAACAGAAATGCTGATAAACAGGCCAATAAGGCATGCACTAGACCTCAGGACTGTCTAGTCTGTAACGAAGCAGAGACCTATTATCATTTTCCATGACTGTGGAAAGGATCCCCCTCATTCAGAGATGCAACAAGCTCACAAGTCCTAATAAGACAGCAGAAACGATGAATCATATTTATTTCACCATGACCAAAAGTGAAAAAGGGACAGGGCGCACTCAGGTAATTCATTTGCAAACATTATTTATCAATCGATTGTCCTTTTTCTTGCATCAGGCTTTCCCTCACCCGCTCCCCTGCTTCAATTCCCTCTCTCCCTTGAATTTGTCTCTTCCCCTTTCGATCCATCTGAACTCCCTGTCCCTGTGGGCCAGTCTTGCTCTTATAACCAGTGATTCCCTCTCCCCTGGATCTTCTGGACGCTCCCTGTTCTTCGATCCTCCCTACAGGCATCACATTCATCTGGAACTGCTCAATAATCAGAGCCTCATGACAACACTCTCGCCCTCCCTTTATCAAGATTTGTTATTAACTGGTTCACTAACCCGGTCCAGAAAGGAGCCTCAAGCAGAGATATCGTTCAATGATCAGAGCCCCATGACAGCGCTCCCGCCCTTCTTTTATCAAGACCTGTTTTTAGCCATTCCTTTATTGCGGTCCAGACAAGTGCTACAGGCAAAGATATCATACTTCTCTTCATCCTTTGGAGCAGAACAGCAAGGCGCTTCAAACTGGGAAATCAGGCTCCTTTTCATCCTCATAGTGAGGCTTATCACCCTCTTCATTTTATATAGATAATGTTTTGCAAATGTCGTCTCTTAGTGTTCCAATTTGTCAGGATACATTCCAGTTTAAATTTCATTTCAAAGTCCAAGTGGCGAGAACCTGGAGGATCCTATTGTTGTAATTCCTCCCTTCCCTGCTTCACTCGGCGAATAATTATTTACTACAGAGGAACAACTTCCATCTTCCTCTTTTCTCGGAAAGCAATATAGCAACCGATGATGTTAAAAAAA
>APFE030285180.1:0-11042 GCA_000404065.3 Pinus taeda
AGAGTTTAGATTGGATTGGATGGTGATCTTTTGATGTTGAAGCCCGGAGAGAAGGCCCTAAGCTTTGAAGGTTTCACCATCATATGTATGAATAAGAAAGAAATCACAAAAGAACAATTTACAGGGTAACTACATTCACAATTCAAAGGCTACTGATCTTAAAGTTCTTGACATTTCACCAAGAAATGGCATCCCCATGTGGAGCCACTTTTAGGGTCCTATAATAATAGGATTCATAATTTTGAATTGGGTATAATTAGTCTTGTAATATTGTACATACGTTTTCTTTCTGCAAAATGTTTTCCATATTAAAAATTAAAAAATGTAAAGAGGGTATGTCCTAAAAGAAATATCAAAGGACAAAAAGAATAAGAAAAGATAAAAAAAGTGAAAAAAATATGAACCCCAAGAAAAAACAGATCATGAAAGTGTGCAAGTCTAAGTGCCACTACTTTTTACTTTATTGTGCAAAATAATGGTTGTGAAAAGCTTGTCATAAATGTCATAACCCATGATAGTCAAATACTTTAATCTTGACTACTTCATGCCTTATATTTCATGTTTATAGATAGAGAATAAGGATCTAGCCAAATTGTTTAATCTTGGCAGATCAATAGTTAGGTAGAGAAATAAAATGTCCTCATCAGCTTAATTTGAGCCATTGGAAGAAATAAGGTTAGTATTAGATAGTTTGCTTTCCAAAAGAAAAAGGAAAGAAAGGGTCTACTGGCTTAAATGCACCCAATAAAGTGAAGAAAAAAATGTTAGGTTAAGTAAAGGGTAGGTAAAAGAAAGGTTGCAAAAATATAAGGTTGTCAAAGCATAAGCACATTTATCATGCTTAATCCTATGTTTCAATGTGTAGGAGCAATTATGAAAGTGAAAGAATGTTCACAAGCAAATTAAATTAACTTCCCCTCATTTTATTTTACCCCCCACTACATACTTATTAATTTCCCCATTATCCCATCATTTCTTAAGAGAATACCCTTTTCCCTTCATTTGCCCTTACCCCTTGGTTCACACATTTACCTAGAAAATTAACCCTTTCAGGTAGATTTGCCAAACCCAAAAAACACCCTTTTCCCTAGTGTGAAACTCATTTCCCATTGAAAATATTACTTTCCCCCTTATTTATTTCATTAAAAACCCATAAACCCCCCCTATCCTAAGTTTAAATTCCCCCTCCACATTTACTTAATTAACTCCAACATTCATATATTTCCCGACAAAACCCTTTTAACCCTTTTAACCCATAAAACCCCCTTTATCTTATGTTTTGTCCCCAACCCTCCCCCCCCCTCCCCCTCCCCCACCACATTATTTAATTAATCTCGCCATTAATAAATTTCCCGACAAAACCCTTTTAACCCATAAAACCCCTTTATCCTAAGTTTTGTTTCCCCCTCGATTTATTTAATTAACTCCGCAATTCACCTTTTTTCCTGACAAAAACCTTTTAACCCACCACCCTTGGTACGATTAACAAACCCTGCTACATACAACCTCGGTCCCACTTTATTAAACCCACATATAAATTTTAATCCCCACTTTATATCATTAATTAATTACAAACTAGTTGTAATTAAACTCAAGCCTGCTAATCTCCACCCTTTTTCCCTTCGTGCATCTCGACCACGTGACAACCCTCTGATCACTCGCTTCAAAATCCAACGACCCACATCCATATCGCGTGCTCCCGATGTCTGACAATTAAAAGCCTGAGAGCATGCGATATTTGTGGTTTTGATCGGGCCCCTTTTGGTTATGTGGCAACTTTGCGTTAACTCATGTGCTCTCAAGGAAATACTGTCTGATGGCCAAAAGCAGTGTGATGAACCTTAATATCACCTCCATGCATAGGCCAAAACCATCCACTGTTCATATTATGAAATTCTGCACCAATTCTAGCCGTACCCATTAAAATGCCGAAGACCCTCGTTTTCACTATTTTCGCTCATTTTTCACTGAAAGCCACCTAAGCCTTCTTGCACCAATCTAAGCATCTGCAACCCAATTTAACTGTTGATTACCTCCCGAACACACTCCGTACTCCATCCATAGACTTCCCTTTTCCCTGAAGCCATTATCACCTCCCTGTCAACCTGTGTTTTTATTAATGATTGTTTTATTTTGCAGGTGATTAGAAGGCCATAAGCTTGGATAAACAGTTTTGATACTAGTTTCAAACTTGTTTACTCCAAGATTCGCAAGAAAATGTATTCAAAATCCTTTATCCAGAAGGGAAAAACAACTATCACAAAGCAGAAGGAAACAATTTACACATTAAATGTTAAAACAAAGATGAAATCATTTTCACCAGCACAACAAAAGACTCTTACAAACCACTCTCCAAGAAACATTTTGTATTTTACATGTGCCTTTTAGTAAAAAACATAGGAACATGAAAGAGTGAGTAATATTTACAGTAAAAGGTAAAAATGAAAGCAAGTGACAGAACATTCATGGTAAAAGACTAAATAGACGAGGCAAATGAAAGTGTATCAGATGAAAGGTCATAAGTAAATATGATATCCAACGTGAAGGCCAAATAGCCAAGCAACTTAAAGGGAAAAAGAACAAAGACTAAAAGACAGTAGAACCTAAATAACAAGGACAACAAACAACAGTTCAATAGTTGTCTCTATCTTCTTGCATGAAGAAATTTCCTTTTTCTAGATTAGTTCTCAATGCAGTTTGAGATATTTTGGAAATTCCTTTTGTATAAATACTTCACAATTCAAAGTATTCAGTGTGGATTGCTATATATTTTTAGATTTATTTTGATCTTAAACCTAAGGGTTATTGTACCAATTTTCAAGTCAACAAACTGGAGCAAGTAATGAAAACAGTGCACTACAGGATTCATGAGATGAGCTATTACAGTGAAGTATCTTCTTTGTTTGATTTTGTTACTTTCTTATGTGTTTCATTAACTTAAATATTTTTCTAAAATTGAATGAATTAACTGGAAATATAACTCAGAACTTGTTTAAGTACACTTTATTTTGCACAGTTAGTCATTTATATGTTTTTCTCTGATATCCAAATTTGAGAACCCTTAATTGCTCTGTCATCCTGATTGGCCTCTTTCATTCTCTTCATGATCTGGCCTAGGGAACCCTTAATTGCTTCCTGGATCTGATTGGAAACCACTTCATCATCCAACCCTTGAGATCTATAGTAACTCCTCTATCTTGCCCTGTAGACACTATTTTTATAACTTAATCCAGTCCTATTGTCTGACATTTGACCCCATAGCCCAATGGTAAAATACAACCCTTTTTCATCTAAGTGATCCCACCACCCAAATTCAAATAAAAAACCCCAGCACAATCATAACTAGCCTAAAATCAATTAACTAAAACAAAGTTAAACAAAAAAGAGAGAGCCCTCTCTGAGATTAGGAAGGCTAGATCCTGATCTCCAAAGTTGGTTTGTGGTTACCTCTATCATTTCTTTTTCTGACAGCTTAGAAGAAATTTTACAGGATAACATGTCTCAATATCAAATGGTTGTTACAGGTCTGGTAATGTGAGCATTGGTGTAGAGTAGAGGCGATGCTTCAACTTGTAAAATGCCTTTTGTTTTGTTTCAGAACAAAAAACTTTTCTTTTGCTTCACCCTTGCTGACTTGAATTAAAGGCCAACTGATATGAGAGAACCCCAACATGAACCTACGGTAGAAATTAGAAAGACCCAGAAAGCTGCAGAGGTCTATTAGAGTGGTTTGGACTGACCAATCCCGAATGACTTGTATCTTGGCTAGGTCCACATGTACACCCTTCTCATCAATGATGTACCCCTTATATTGAACCTTCTCATCAATTATGTACCTCATCAATCTCATGATGGTTACAGGGGCATTTTTGAACCCGAAAGGCATTACCAACCATTTGATGGTACTGGGATCCGCGTCATTGATCTTATTCCCTCTATCATTCCCCTTGTCATGTTCTGACTCAGAGTTGGAACATGCATCTAAATCAGAAGCCTTCAGCTTGGCCACTAGTGATTGCTTGGCCCGACACTCACTTATGTTGCAAGTCGAGCTCTTATGGAAATCACACCATTTTCCCCTGTCCTTATTTATCTTCATGGTGTTTTTCTTTACTTGTAGCTTTAGCAAGTTGTCTTGGGCTGCCCCACCTTGGCTTTGGCCTTTGATCTATTGTTTGGGGGTGCCTTTTCCTTGCTTTGGATTCGTAGACCAAAAGTCTCGCTTCTTCTATTTGAAACTATGTTCAATATTGACAGCGTATCTGTATGCCGTGTCAAGCATGGATATGTCCAGGAACTCCATCTCATCCTGCATCTAATTGTGTAGACAATCGCAGTATTTGAGTACCAAATGTCACTTAGAATCCTTGATACCAAACTTAGTGCGAAGGTTATGGAAAATATTTGTGAGCTCCGACACATCTTGGTCCATTCCCTGTCGTAGAGTGGTCCACTTTATGTATTTATCTTCATATCTCCTAACAGGATATATTGTTCCTTAATGGCATCTTGGAAAGAATCCCAAGTAGGTGCGACTAAAAATAGTGATGATTCCCTCTCATCCTTTTGTTTAGAATAGGTTTCCCACCAGTCCCTCATGTGTGGGGCAGCTTTGAGAAGTGCAAAAGTAATATTTTCCCAATTAGAAAATTCATGAACTGAAAAATATCCTTCCAATAAATTCAACCATTTATCTACGACGTCTGCATCTATTTGGCCGTCAAATATGGGATATCGAAGTTAACTTGTACCTTAAAAGGAGTGGTGCCTCCAGAGTGGATGCTAGATGAAGATGCGTCATTTGTGGGTAGCCATTGGAGGATCTGGGAAAATTTATACATCATCGCATTCCTCTGTCACTCGAGGGCTTCCTTGAGTAATATTTTGAAAGGATCACCTACCCCCTCGTCTTTCTTTTCTTTCAACATGGGAGGCCATCAGGGTTTGTGAGGCTGGTATTGAAAAGGTTCAACCAGATTGTGCCCTAAATCCTTATACCTTGACCTTGTTGGGGTCATGCAAAGAAAAATAGAGAAAGAACAAACCACTATGATACCAATGATCCAAAATTAAATAGGAATGCAACAAATTAAATATATAACCATAAATATATAAATGCAACAGAAATAACACTTAATTTTATTAATATGATAATACTGAAATATGCTTTAAAAAAGAATGGAAATAAACTAGCTTGGGAAATGGTATATTATCTCCTAGAAGATATGTGGTGGCTACATGCCTTTGAACTATGTTAGAATGATGCTCCAAGGCCTATTTATTATTGAGAAGTAATGGAAATCCCTAAATATCCAAAAACCTAACCCTCGGAGATGAAGCACCAAAATTGTGGGCCCCATTTGGGTAAATTGGTACATGAATTTCCTGGGGTTGTAACTTTTGCAAAAAATCTCCATTTGGCTATCATAATACCTACATCCTTGGTGACGGTGTATGGCCCATATCAGAGCAGGTGAAGCTTGGGATAGGGTCCAGTGAGCTGCTCCTGCTGCAAATGTAGCTAAACATTGTCGCCCACCTAGAACTTGTGTGACACCTGTTGTTGATCATGTTGCTGCTTGTACTTAGCATTGGATCTATCCAATATATCATGGAACTGTTGGAGGATATGTTGAATGTGGTCAATGAACCTATTATCCCTGTTAGCTTCGAAGTGGACATGAGACGAATCTACCTGAGTAGCTGCAAATGGTATGGCCACATCAATGGGACATAATTGCTGAAATCCTAACCCTACCTAAACAGGGATGTGTCCTAATGAGTTGTGGAGAGCTCTGTTGTAGTTGTGCCAGATATAAGGGAGGCTTTCATACCATGTGCATGGATTCTTTGAGTTGTACATGCACAGAATGTGTATGATCATCCTGTTGACGACTTTTGTTTGGCCATCAGTTTGGGGATGGAGAGCCACAAACTTAGTGAGTCTAGTATCCAGCATCGGCCATAGATTTGACCAAAATGCACTTAGGAATCTGTTGTCCTGATAAGGGAAAATAGACTCTGGGATCCCAAAGTGTACCCACACTCACTTAAAGAAGAGCTTAGCAGTGGCCTCTACTGTGATACTATTCTTGCAGGCCACCATAATGGTCATCTTAGAGAATTTGTTGACGACCACAAAAATGCAGTCATTGCCATGCTCGGTAGAAGGAAGGTTCAACATGTAATTCATGGAAATGGATTGCCAAGGTTGACTAGGAGTAGGTATAGGGGTATATAGGCCTTGTTTCTTGATAGTTGGTTTTGCAATGTTGCAGGCAGTGCAGGATTTAATGTACCTCCTATGAGATGGGGAAACTTTTGTTGAACTTGGTCCCTGGTGAGCCACTTTCCTTGGTGCAGGAGTTGGCTAGCTTTGAAAACCCGATACAGTTGGATCTTATACTGACGAGTGTTCTTGATCTATGTGTCCAAGATCCGATCAGTTGTGCCATGTTCCATGCAGTCTAGGGTTTAGCTCTATTGGTGTCAATTGTTTTGCAATGTTGGATGTGTCCAACAATGGTGGAAAGTATAGCTGAAGGCAGTCTACATTGAACACTGGGTGTAGATCAAGGAATGGTGGAATTTTGAGATCGAAGGCACTATCCCCTACAACCTTGGTGATGGTGTATGGCCAATATCGGAGCGAGAAAATCGTGCGATGGGGTCTAGCAAGGGGCTCCTTCGACAAATGTAGCCAAATTTTGTCACCCACCAAGAACTTGTGTGACACCTGATGCTGACCATGGCGCTTCTTGTATATAGTGTTGGCTTTGTCCAATATATCATGGACTTGCTAACAGATGTGTTGAATTTGCTCAAATAAGTTGTTAGCCTTGTCAGCTTCAAACTGGCAATGAGTCAAATCTGCCTGAATAGCTACAAATGGTATGCCCACATCAATGGGACATAATGGTTGAAATCCTAGCCCAACCTAGAAGGGGATGTGTCTCATTGAGCTGCTGAGAGCTCTATTATAGTTGTGCTAGACATAGGGGAGGATTTCATCCCATGTGCGTGGATGCTTCAAGTTGTACATGCACAAAATGTGTATGATCATCCTATTGATGACTTCTGTTTGGTCATCTATTTGGGGATTCAAATTCATGGATTTAGTGAGTCTGGTAACCAGCATCGCCTAGAGACTTGACCAAAATGCACTTAGGAATTTGCTCTCCCAATAAGATACAATGGACTGTGGGATCACAAAGTGTACTTAAACTCACTCAAAGAAGAGCTTAGCAGTGGCCTATGTTTTGTTACTCTTATTACAGGCCACCATAATGGTCATCTTAGAGAATTTATCGATGACGACGAAAATGCAGTTGTTGCCATGCTTAGTAGAAGGAAGGCCTGACATGTAATCCATGGAGATGGATTCCCAAGGTCCACTAGGAGTAGAAAAAGGAGTATATATGCCTTGCTTCTTGAAGGTTGGTTTGGCAATGGCAGAGGAAATGTAGGATTTAATGTACCTCCCAACATCCCAATGAAGGTTGGGAAAATAAAAATAATTCTATAGTACTGCAACTATTTTCACTACTCTGAAATCTCCAGTGACCCAACTCTAGTGTGCCTCCCAAATCATCTTGGAACACTCACTTGAAGGAACAACAATGTGAGTTAGGTGGAATAATAGTGCATCCTAGAGGTGAAAATTTGGAACTTTCATAGCTTCAAGGAGTGTGTGGTATGTGTTGCCGAATTTTGGATCACTCTTGTAAAGATGCGGTCACTCTGAAGTCTCCTGCCCACATGAGTTGAGCACATCGATGAGCACCATGATTGGTTGTTGACTGAGGTAGTCTACAACATTATTGATGTTTCCCTTGTTGTAATTAATTTTCAAATGTATTTTTTACAAGCATGTGTACCATTTCTGATGGCAACCATTATGGAACTTCCCTTGTGTTTGTATGAACCGCAGGGGTCAGTGGTCCATGTGGATGACCATTTCCTTCCCCATAATGTAATGCTTCCATTGACGATAGGCCTACACAATGTAATACATTTATTTATATTTATATGGGATACTTTCAGACTATGTTTGAGAGTGTCTCACTGTGGTAAGCCATTGGATGCCCCTGTTGAGTAAGAACTATACCAATACCATAGTCAGAGTTGTTTATCTCAATCTCAAATGGTTGTTATAGGTTTGGTAATGCGAGAACTGGTTTTTGGACCAATTTTTTTTTTTCTTTGCTCCGCCCTTGGTGACTTGACTTAAAGGCTAGGTGATATGAGAGAACCCCATAATCCCACATAACAACTCACAAAGACCCTTACTGAGTTCCAACTCTAGAAAGGAGAGATCAAGAAGGTGAAGAAGGAATTAGCCACAGCCTAATGAGCCTTGTCACAAAAAGAAAATAAGCTTGAGATAGTCAGGACTAATGTAGGTAAGATCAACAAGACCCTACAAGAAACCAATCAAGATATTGTTGAGCTCAAAGGAAAACTAAAAGGAAATGTGTCTTTCCTGTAAGCTAAGAAACTAGTCTATGATGAAGTTATAGAAAATATGCAAAATAACTAGGAGCACATAAATATGATGGACGAGCATAAGATTTTGATCAAGGACTATGAGTTATTCATCCTAGCTGCCAAGGAAGATGGTGAAAATAACTCCTAGATTGGAAAGAAGTTCATTCAGTTTGTAAATGAAAGGCCACTCAGTGAGTCGAGGACCATAGATGTGGTGGATGGAGTGTCTGCTATCATGGAGATCTCCAAAGTAGTTCAGAAGGAGGAGGCCATAGAAAACACTGAATAATGGCTAGATATAGTGCTGAAGGAAGTGGCTTCCTTCAACTCTAAGTTTGATGAGAGAGTTAGAGTAGGGTTGCCTAGCTTCTAGGATCTTGTGGGAATGTTGGTCCCATGGGAACAATACACTCAAATGTTAGTTGAGGCCAAGAGCAAGGTGGATTCCTATTTGGTCAATTTAGTGTGTCCTAAATTGCTATATAAATTGTCGATCCGGGAGTCGTAAACTGTTGAAGTGAAGTGCACTATCTATGCAAGATAACCATTTTCTTATTTCTTTGTCGTTTTTAGTTTTTTTGTTTTATTTTTGGATTTATCTTCTTGTTGATTCCCTAATGTGAGATGGTGTGTGACATAGTGATTCTAGTAATCAAGTATGGACAAATATATTCAAGGTAATGATGGCCTTTAAAATAATTTCCAAACTTCAAAGTGTTCCAAAGGTGTTCAAACTTACAATGATGAAATCAAGATGTGCCTCGATACTAATTAAACAAAATAGTAAACTAGTGACTATGGAACCCAGTATCCTTGCTGCTGTATAAAGAAAAGGAAAGACTGAACTCAAAGCAATTTAAAAACTGTAAGCAAAGTAAACTAAATCATATCACATCAATTCATTCTTGACCCCTCACCATTTGACTCGCTCTGGCTATAGGAGGTAATCATACACAAATTGAGTAATCTGATATCTAAATTGCATAAAATAAAACTAAGATTAAACTACACATTCATCCTACAATCCCTCACCATTCGACTCGCTCTAGCTATAGGAGGTAACCGAGAATGTTATGAGTAATCTAATCACTAACTTGCAAAAGTAAATAAACTAGTATCAAACTATACATTCACACTCAATCCCTCACCATTATACTCGCTATGGCTATAGGAGGTAACTGAAGAATGATATCAATAGTCTAATATCTACCTTGCAGAAAAGTAAATGAACAAAGAAAAGCTAAAGAAACAAACAATGCTAGAATTAGAACCAATAAAACAAATCAGCAGTAGGACAAGATAATTCCATCATGTCATTAGTCATCAAAAACTATATGCACTGCCCAGGCTTCCTATTAGAACCTGAAATGCAAACAATGATTAGTTGACAATCAATTAAAAGCATAAAAAACTATGGACAGCAAATAACATAAATACCATGAGCAAGTTAATATATACAGCGAACAAATATGGTATTAAGAGCGTAAAATGAAGAAACACATAAAGCTATATAGCAACTACAGGACCTTGGTATACATGGGCCCTCTGCAACCTCGGTCAATCAAAACCAATCACAGATTTGAACTCGAAATCAGTGTCTTATCATATATTGCAATGCAGTCATAAAATAGAAACTAAGTCTCGGCTCAATGGCTTGTACAATAGTCAAGATTACATAACAGCAACTACTAGCCTATACGCATAAGAAGATGCATTATTTATAGTAGGACATACATAACTAATTCACACGGTCTGCGCTAGTAGCCAGACACGTAAAAGACCATAATCGAAAATTTAGCAGCATGGTAGCCGTGGGAAGTAAATCCAAGGAGGTGGTTTGTTGGATTCGGTCCATGAGCAGTCCCTAGGTGTTATCACACCTCCTAAAACTCAAGACCTTGCCACGCAATCCTCCTAGTGATGAAAACAGAGTCGTACCACCGCTAAACTCCTTGTGTTGACCACCGCTTGACCGACTTTGACCGCGGGCTTCTGTGGATGATTTGGCTTAACCAAGGGGACACGTTCCATGTCCACCTCCTTTGTAGCTTTCCCATGTGGTTGAGTTCTTCAATAGACAGATGTAGCATAGAGTTTAACAAAAAGGCTGCGGAAACTGATTCTGGCTGCAGAAAGTGACAAATTTTGCAGCTGGTTGAGCAAAATTCTAAATCAAACAGCAGTCACAAAGCATAGTTAGGAAACCATTTATATGCTCAATTTAAATTAATATGCAGTGATTTGATAGCTTAGAGGTTTAGGTAACTGCAGAAAAGGGCTAAAAAGGGATGTAGGGAAGATGTAAGTTTGAGACTCAACATACCCGCACTGTGAAGGTGTTGCATGTCCTCATGCAACCAAAATTTAGTCATCTCCCTTTAGTCTATGTATTCTGAAGCCTCTGCTAATACATCCAGTCCTCTCCTCTTCTTTCTTGGTGCTACCACCATTCTGGGTTTCCTTATCAAACATCTGAAGTTGAGATTGATTAATTCCCTGCTCAAATTTTTGCACTTCTTCTTTAGTTTCTTGTTCTTCTTCTGCCACAAACCCAT
>APFE030285181.1:0-11370 GCA_000404065.3 Pinus taeda
TTCTCCCCTATTGCCAAAATGAACTCTATCTGCCTTGTTCTTTCCCTTGCTACCTCTTTCAAATGGGAAGTCCATCAAATGGATGTTAAATTTGCCTTCTTGCATGGGAACTCACATGAAGAAATCTATATGGAACAACCTCCTGGCTTTATACAAATTGACTCCAACCTTGTACGTCAACTTAAGAAATCTCTTCATGGTATCAAGCAAGCCCCTCGGGCTTGGTATGCCGAAATGGATAGCTTTCTTTTAGATACTGGCTTTTCTAGGTGCCCTTCTGACAATATTGTATACACCAAGAAAGTGGGTAAGTCTCTTATCATTCTTGTTCTTTATGTTGATGATCTTATCCTTACTGGTAGTGATCCCAACCTTATAAACCATGTGAATTCCAGCCTTAAAAATCAGTTTGAAATGACAAACTTAGGACACTTGCATTATTTTCTTGGTCTTCAAGTCTTGCAATCCAAGGAAGGTATTTCCCTTTCCAAGTCAAAGTATGCATGTGATCTTATACGCCACTTTCACATGGAAGATTGTAAGCCAACCCCTTCTCCCTTTTAGTCTGGATTCAAACTTTCAGTCACTTGTACTTCCCCTAAAGCTGATGCTACCTTTTACCATCAACTTGTAGGAAAACTTTTGTATCTGACCCATACTCGTCCTAACCTTTCCTTTGTTGTTGCCCTTATTGCTCGGTTTATGAAAAACCCACATGAAAGTCATTGGAAAGCAGCTAAAAGAATACTTCGTTATGTTCGAGGTACAATTTAGTTTGGGATTCATTACAGTGCAAAAGCATGTCCTCTATTGGTTGGTTTCACTAATTCTGATTGGGCTGGTGACCCTGATGATCGGAAGTCTACTGCAGGTTATGTGTTCACTCTTGGTTTTGGACCTATTACATGGGCTTGTAAGAAACAAAGTGCCATTTCTCTTTCTTCAGCAGAAGCAGAGTATTGCGGTGTCGTAGAAGCTAGTAAAGAAGCCATGTAGCTTCATCAGATCCTATCAAAGTTTGTCTTTCAGCAACATCCAACTACACTTTGGTGTGATAATCAAAGTGCCATTCAACTAAGCAAAGATCCAGTCCAACATCAGTGCAGAAAACACATTGAACTACATCTACTTCATCAAAAAGCTCATTCATGACTATGTTCTTGAAGTGCAATATTTTTCAATCGATGATAAAGTTACAAACATCTTTACAAAGGCTCTCACAGAGGTGAAGTTTACTAAACTTCGATTTATGGTTGGAGTTCAGGAAGTTGTCACTAAGGGGGGATAGGCTCTAATGCCTCCTTCCTTCTCCTATTGTTTCATATTTGTGCATCATTCAATCCTATCCCAAGTTGTTCTTAAGGGGGGGGGGGTGTGCAGGGGGGTGTTATTTTGACACACAGGAAATAGTTAAGTATAACTTGGTCTAATATAGAGTTAGGTAAAGTGTGTTTCTTTACTATGTACTTTTGTAACTTACAATCTGATGGTCATGATATGTTCTAGACATTAAGTGATCCGACGGTTCATTCTCTCCTCGATATTACCGACACTTGATCTGTGGCTTAACACCTGATTGGTCCATGATCTCTATTTAAATAGAATGGAAGGTCATTTGTAGGGTGACCATTCATGAGAGAAGCTTATGTATATCCTTTTCGTTTGACATTTCTTGTTCATTTTCATCCTCCTCTTCACAATCTATGTAAAATAATTTATTCTCAGTACACTTATGACCTTTAGTATATTTGCTATCACAACTATAACAAAGCCCTTTTTCTCTTTTTTCTTCCAATTTTTGTGGTGTAACCCTTATAGTTTGTGGAAGGCTAGGGGCAACAACACTTCCATCTTTATAATTGTGAGTGGTAGGCTTCCTTGTTTCCATAATTTTTCTTTCCATTTTTCTTGCCAACCTTAATGCCTTCTCCAGTGAATTAGGTTCCCAAAGACAAACCTCATGTTGGATGTTATCCTTTAAAGTCTCTATGAACACATCAATCCTATGCTCCTCTAGAATAATTTTACACTTATATTCAATTTTTGGAAGTCCTCAACGTGCTCCATCACTGAACCCTTTTGTTTGAGATTTATCAATTAGCTAAAAAAAGTGTTTCTTTTGGTATCCTCATAATGTGTTATCATTCCATCTCTAAAAATTGCCCAAGTGACAATTTGTTTACGAGATAAAAGACATCGATACCATACAAACTGATTTGGTTCCAAATATAAAGTTTTAATGCGTACCTTTTGCATGTTTTGCACATTATGGAGATCGAAATAGTGCTCCATCTATAGTATCCATGTTATGGGATCCTTATCATCAAACTTCCTGATATCGATCTTTGGAACATGATGGGTCTTCGATCCAATGTTAGATTCTATGAAATCATGACTAACATTTATTTTTTTCTCATCGTGAGTTTCATTTACTACCCTTTTGCTAATTAGTAAGCATTTCTTGTAGAAACTTTGTCAAATATGACTTCAATTCTTCCATGTTGCCTTTAAGTTTTTCTTCTAAACCTTCCATCTTAGCTTCCATGCCATCCATCTTAGCTTTCACGTTATTCATCTTAGCTTCCATGTCATTCATCTTAGCTTCTACGTATTTCTTTAAACCATCCATCTTAGCTTCTGTTACTTATTGTGAGAGTGAATTTTGTTTCACTTGGTCTCGTAATTTTGATATATCATGTTGCATTTCTTCCTCTTCTTCATGAGTCATGCTAGAGCTTTCAGGTTGCTTACTAGGTGTTTCCATTTTCTTTCTTCGGCGCATCAATTAATGATAATTATGCTTCACTATGCCCTTTGAATTCCTTGAAACTAATTTTTCAAACCAAACTTACGCAAAATTTAAAAAAAAAGAACTACACACCTTTTTTTTCACTTTGTAGGATCTCAATATTGTATCTAATGTATCTCTAGAATTTTGGATCTCCAAGGTCTGAAATTGAAAATTGTGGTAGCCCTCTGAACCCTCTTTCGAATGCCACCATTCTGATCAAAATTGGATTCTCCAAGAAATCGTTATGCCTGATCTCCAGGGATGGCTTGATTATACACGTTTTTAGTAGAGTGAACTTGTACGAAGTGCCACGTGTCACTGTTTGAACCTTTGGACCTGAAAACAATGCACAAAAAACTAAAGTTCGTCATGTTTCTATAACTTCTTATGAAATTTCAATCTGATACTCAGAGAGAAATTTATGATGATTTTCCCAAGGTCACTTGTTTGAGATGTAATTCAGGAGCCTTCAAACACCCTAACTTCCATGGATGATATCTCCAAAACTAGTGAGACAAGACCTGAAATTTGCACCCGAGGAACATTGAGATTTCGGCTCAAATGGGTTTTTTTTTTAGCATTTGAAACATTGCAAAAACAAAGTTATAGTGAAAATTCAATGATGGCCTGTTTTGGAGCAACGAACCCCTAGAATCCAAACCTCTGATACCAAATGTTATGAAACCAGCTCATAAAAAAATAGAAAAGATAGATCAACGACTTAGAAATCAGCCTCTTCAAGGGGAAACCTCCTTTACATTACACAAGCGAACAGTTTTTGGATGATACAAATGAAAAAACCTCCTTTTTATATATAGGAGTCTAAGGGGTCACAATATAATCGAAGGCGACATAAAAATAATAATATAAGGGCACAAAAATAACACTAGTGGGATTCTATGGGGCACAATAATAACAATATGGGGACAATAGGGGCACAACAATAACAATAAGGGTTACAATGACAATAGTAATAGGGGAATCACTAGTAATATAGGGACCTAACATATAACCGCAAGGAATGTTATTTAATAATGGTTCGAAGGGATTCCTATTATCTTTATGTGCTCCTTCTCTTTCTCTATTTGTAGTTTTTCTCTTTACCATAGGTTCTTATTTATTAGAAAATAACTTAGAAAGGAGTTAGCACTACCCTCCCTCATTAATTTCCCTCACCTCATCCCTAGTGATGAGTAAAGTCGATAATATGTATATAATATGTATACAATATGTATACAGGGTTATCATGGTATTAGTGAGAGAAAAAGAAGTTTGTTTCATTCATCTAGAAAAAGAAGACTCAAATAAACATTTTTTTTGGTTTAAAATATCAAAAAATCGAAGTCACATTAGAATTGCAGCATTCTATTTTGCGTCGCAAGTTTCAAAAATATAAAAAAGTAGAGGGTTTGACCACAAATATCCTTTTGCAGCCCTAAAAGCAGATACTGCAACATAGTCTCAGCTAGGTGAAGTCCTTATAGTGGGTGATTTCAATGCTAGGACTGCAAGTGAGAAAGCTAGCATTATTTGTTGTAAATAAGACCGCAACCCTATCTGGCTTACAAAAGAGTGGGAAAGAATTTCAGAGGAAAAAGGTTGCAATCTCTTTGGTGAAAAATTGCTTACTCTATGTGGGCCTTTCGATTTAGTCGTTTGTAATGGTTTGACTAAATGGAAAAAGTCTGATAATTTCACTTGCAATACTTAAAATGGAGCAAGTGTAGTAGATTATGTAATATACTCTCATAGTTTGTGTGATAAAATGGAAGAAGTTTTGATTGGAGATCAAATTTGGGACTTAAAATCACATCACAAGTCAATTTATTTAAGTTTCTCTTGGACCAGAAAGAAGCAGTTAGGGTCAAAAAGTTAGTGTGTTCAACAAAATATCCCAAAGGGCAGAATTCTATTGACTTCAAAAAATTGTAATACCTTCAAAATAATGCTAGAGAGGCTCTTTGAGAAGGAGAAAATCTCATTTCACGGCCTTCATAGTCATGAATTAACACATTTAGTTCAAAATGCACTTGCAGAGTGCAAAAGAGCAACAATTAAGAAGACTTAAACAAATTGCTTTCCGGTTAATGCTTGGTTTGACAAGGAATGAAAAAGGAAAGGAGAATGTGGAAAGAGTCAAATAAGGATAACATAAATCTCAAAGCTTACAAGCATATATTAAGAAATAAAAAGGTTGATTTCATGGTTTCGAGGAGAGAAGAACTAATCTTCCTTGGGAAAAATAACCCCAAATTATTTTGGAAGGAGCTCCAATCGAGAAAGGTGCAAACTGAAAACAACATTACAACTTCTAAATGGTTCGACTATGCAAGACAACTTTATGAGCAAGATCCCAAGGTTGGCCCTCCTCCCTTGGTCAACACTGATAAAAAACTCTTCATGGTGTAAGAGGTAGAGATGGGTATCAAGAAGTTGGGTGTTGGAAAAGAAAAAGACTTAGCTGAAATCCAAGCAGAGTATCTAAAGTGGGGCTTAAAATTATTGCACCTCACATTACAAAAAATTTCAACAATATCATACAACAGGGATTCCCCACAGATTGGACAAATAGTTTGGCAATACCTCTTTTCAAGAGTGGTGACATCAATAATCCCTCCAATTATAGGACCATAATGATAAACTCCTTGTTTGCAAATTTATTTGGAAGCATGTTATAAAATAAATCAACAAGTGGGCAGAGGAAAGAGATAAGTGTGCTAAAGGGAAAGTAGTTTTTAGACCTAAAAATTCCATAGTTGATAATGGTATAACTTCAAGGCACATCATGAAAAAATTTCAGAGAAAAAGAAAGAAGCATTTTGTTTCTTTGTTGATTTCAGAAAATCCTTTGACACGGTTCCTAGGGATAAGATTTGGCACAAAATGGAGGAACTTGGGGTTCCAAGGCATTTGAGAGAAGCTGTGCATAAGTTGTATGAAGAGGTGAAAGTCAAAATTAGAACTTCAACAGACATTTATGAAATTTTTATAAGTGATATCGGGGTCAAGCAAGGTTGCCCATTGTCTCCTACACTTTTTGGTTTCTATATCGACAAGATTGAAGAGTGGCTAAATTCGCAAGTGGGTGATGGTATCCATTTTGGCAAGTTCATTATCAGCCTTATTTTGTATGCAGATGACCTTATTCTGATTGCTAAATCTACTCTTGGTTTGCAAGAGCACTTATTTTCCCTTGAGAAATTCTATAGAAGGGTGGGGATGCAAGTCAATATTATCAAAACAAAAGTAGTGGTTTTCTCTAACAAAAGAAAGCATAACCAACATAAGTTCTACTTCCTAGGAAACATTCTGAAAGAAGTTACAGATTACAAATACCTCCGGATTGACTTCAACAAAAATCTAAGCTGGGATGGTTGTAGAAATAAATGAAATATTGGGGGGTTGGAAAGAATTTTATGCTTTTCAAAACAGGTGTAGAGAGGCAGAGTTATGGGACTCAACAACCACTCTAACTCTTTTTGGGATTCTAGTGATTCTGATGATTCTCCAGGGTTGTGACTTGTGGGCCAGCAATATATCCAAGATGCAGTGGAAACAGATTGAGAAAATCCAGAAGTGTTTGGTTACAAACAAGTTCAAAATTAAAAGTGCATTTCCTTATGATATTTGTTGGAAATATTGTCATTGATGGAAAAGGAGCATTGAAGGAATGCAAGGAGCAACAACAATGCAAGGAGCAGAAAGAAGCAACAAGGCAAGGAGCAACAACAATGCAAGTAGTAGCAAGAAGTAGCAAGGCAAGGAGCAACAACAATACAAGGAGCAATAAGCAGAGAAAGAAGGCAAAGGAGCAGAAGAAGAAAGAGGAGTTGTGATACATTGAAATGTTTTGATAATGTTGTAGAGATTGCTATATTGAAGAATTTGTTGTGATGTAAAATTGTTGATTGATTTGAATTGTTGTGATGCAAAGGCAAGACTCCAAGGAAAAGGAAAAGATGTCGCAATGCATTAATGATAAGTATTTTTATTTGATATTTCCATTAGGTTTATGTATTTAATCATTACTTGTGGATGAAACTAATATTAGATGGATATTTATTTTTGTGCTCTAATATTCAAGATATGAAGAGTTTGGAAACAAATGAGTGGAAGGCAAAGAGTCAATCCTATTCACTTCATATTCCTATGTGGGATACAAACATCCAACAATCTATTTTTATAAAATATGTGATTTTGGAAGGCATTGAGAGGGTAGAGGATGGGAGAATATGAGGGAGTTGATTGAGCTATTATGTAATAGTTACCTAACATTTATGAAGTTGATGTGAAGCAGATTTGAACACAAGAAGATGCAAAAATGAAGATGGAGATATACAAAAATTATGACCAGGTAAACCAACACATTGTTAATTCTCGTTTGCATCAGGAGATGGTAGTCTCCTTTCAAGTAGTGGTTTGATAAACATTAGTTTGGAGCCTCCTGTGGGTTGTAGCCTATAGAAAACATATGGGAGTTAGAGCTTCCTTGCAGCTTGCAGAAAATTGAGGTAGCAGGCTCCTATAGGTTGGAGCCTACAAAAAATCAAATGTAATAAGGAGTAGGAGCTTTCCTTTACATCACAACAATAATAAAATCGCGGTTTTCTCCCTTTATGAATTTCCACATATATCTAGAGTCAATATGTGATGTTATTATGTGTTCATGTGATGTTCTGGTTTGCTTATTACTTGTTATTCACATATTCAATATTGGTCATTATTTGGTAAGTTTCTCATGTAATGTTTCAATTAATGAGTTTAACGAGAAGAATTTTAATGCCCATGAGTATGCTAAACTGATTCACCCTCCCCCCCTTAGTTTAGTCAAGTTTTCATCAATTGATATCAAATTTGGTTCCTTTTGTATAAGCATAACAACTAATCATGGACTGTGAAAGTGTGTCTGTGCTTAGTACATCAAACTTTCATGAATACAGACATAAGGCTAAAACTAAATTGATAGCTTATGGACCTAGTGTATGGAAGCTTGTATGTGATGGTTACTGCAAAGACTCTCCCTCTTTGCAAGAACACCAGTGGACATAAAGTTGTTGAATGCAAAAAGTATGTAAAGAAAAATATAAATGAATCAAGAAAATGCACATCATTTGTTCCTTTGCTGGGCCATATAAGGTGCTATCTATGTAGCAATTTAGGACACAAAGCCAAAGACTGCAAGCTGCACTATACCTTAAAGAACTCTAGACAAAATATGGACATTGCAAGGAATCCAAACAGTGAGACAAAAGAAAATGTAGGCACAAGGAGGAAACTAACTAAGGTATGGAAAAGGAAGAATAAATAACAAATAGTGACCTAGCTTAGTCTCAGGGGGAGCTACTCTAGAAAGCAAGGCAGTCATTCATTCAATATTAGAGGAGCAAAATCAACCCAGGGGGAGAGTGGCAACATCATGAGGAAAAACTTGTTGCATTATGAATTTTATAGTAGCCTTGGTTGGAAAATTGGCATTAAAGAGCAAGTTTTGTTTGCAGATTCTCTTCTATTTCAAAGGCCCCAGAAAGCATCACAAAAAATGTCTTAATAGAGATAAGCAATTTAAGAAGATAAATTGTGTATCTAACTTTCACCCCGTAGAAATTTAGCCAAACTTGCAATACCTGCACAATATTTCAATTTCAAAGAAATGAGTGTAATATATTTAATGCAACACAGAGATATGAATATTCAGTAGTGAATACAATTTACAATTCAAAGAAGGAATGGCAAACAACTGCAATGGGAATTTGATCATGAATCGAATTATATTTGCTCTCAATTCTCCATAATGAACGCATCTTCTACATAGTAACTGTGCTAAAAATGGGAGCAACAAAGATTTCTCTTGGATACCATGTGCCTCTCATGGCAAGGATGATAGTGTCTTCAAAGGGACACAACAGTCAAAGTGTGCGCAAAAAGACTCTGCAATCCATCCAACAAAATTTTTGGAAATAGTGGCAGACCACTTCGAGATAAGGGAGAATCTTTTTAATGCGTACTAACACTAGAAAATTCAACGGGCAGCTACTGATATAATAGATATAATGCAGAAACTAAACAATCCTTATTACAGTGGATACACGGATACTTCTTCACCACCATTTCCAACATCCAAGACATTCAGCACTGAAAACATCACGTTTATGAGCATCCTAGCTTCTTTTCCCACTGCCCCTGGTGGTGACATCCTCTCCCGCAACCTCCATATTGCCGAGCGTAGATTTCATTGCATAGGTGAAGGTTTGGACTTCCTAGCTTTTGAACGAATGGTCAAGGGTTTAATATTAGGAGCCGTGCTTTCTCGTGCTCAATTTTGTTAAAATCGAAGTGCTATCATCATGAGTGTCGATTATTATAACATTTTGAATCTGGGGAAGAATGCCAGCGACGATTATTTGAAGAAGGCTCATAGAAAATTGGCCATGAAATGGAACCCTAACAAAACCCCAACAAGAAGAAGGAAGCCGAAGCAAAATTCAAACAAATATCAGAAGGTTATGATGTGTTGAGTGATCAATAGAAACGCGTGATTTATGATCAACATGGTGAAGTGGGTTTGAAAGGGAAGGTTCCGCCGCCAAGTGCAGGAGGACATATTTGTAGAGCTTTTCAGTTCCAACCATGTTGAATATGAAATAAATTATTTAAGCAAATTAAGAAGCCAAGAGTACTATGAAAAACACTACATATAAAAAATATAGATAAAACAATTAAAAAACAAAGTGACTGTGTGAGCTAGAAACTGCTGCAAATCTCATATATTAATTCAACTGTTAAATACATTATTAAATAGTAAAACTATTACTAAAATCAACTATGGAATAATTCTACTGCAATTACAACTAATTTCTAGCACTTTCCAGCAGCACTGACCACCCTAACAATCTGCTGCTTTAATCCCTAACAATCTACTGCTTTATTTTGCAGAGAACACAAAATCCCTAACAATCTGCTACTTTATTTTTGCAGAGAACACAAAATCTGCTGGCTACTTTGTCAGCATTTTACATAACTAATTAAGCATTAATTCTAACAAACCACCCCTTTTCGATGGGTAGGGGTTTCGGGTTAGGCAGGGGTACATCCAAATCATCACGATTTTCGGATACATGTTCTGTGGGTTTGGGCCAACAGAAAGTGTTTCCAGGTCCTCCTATAACGAGAGATCTCAGTCCCGACCTCGGAAGGCCCCGACCATTGAAAATAAATTACCTTGCACACTCGAAGAGCTTTACAACGGTTCTACCAAGAAGATGAAATTTTCTAGAAATATTGTCGATGTCAGTGGTAAAGCTACGTCTGTTGAGTAACATTTCATATCTCCTGCGGTATCCGTCTGACAGTCTATCGTTTGAAGCGTTATAATGGAACCATCAATCTGGAGCATTCAAAATTGTGTTATGAACATCATTTATTATCTGACCTCGACCTGGAGCATTTAAATCTATGGACAACGTGTATTCTGCAGTATGGAATCATGTTTATGAAGATCTGTAGTGTGGAGTCTTAATCTCGAAGGCTTGGAGCATGGAGTTGTATTTGCAAGCTGAAGTCATGATTGCACTGTGGACCCTATTGCGTATGACTAGCAAGATTGAGTAAAGCATTCGAATCATTCATTTTAATTGGTAACTGATATCGTTGAGACGGCACAACGAGGATGGAGGCATGATTACAGGAGCCTTATGATGAGCCCCAATTTTGGTACAATTTGGGCTCATTTTGGCCTATTTTACTCGCTCAAACCATTCATCTTTATTTTCTTTTGCATGCATTTCTTAGTTTATTCATGTTGTTTGTAGGAGGAAGGTTAGACACTTTATCTACGTGACTAATGCATTGTGATTCCAGGTTTTGGCATTAAAAAGGGGAGCAAGAGACAACGAAAGAGGAGACAAGGAGATAATGAGGTAGCTCTGCTGATTTCGTGGAGGATGTCCACGGTCTTGGGGCATTCCTCGTGATTCCCACCAAGAACTCCGAGCTCCAATCAATCTCCCCTCCGAGCTTCAGAAGCACCCAGCTGTCCTACAGGAACAGCAGTCATAAACTTTTCTACCGGAACAACAGTTCTGACTGCCTCACAAATCCGCAGTTAAACTCCAGTTGGACAGCCGAGCTCCTAGAATCAAGGCTACTTGGCGGATCATCATTTTTTTTTGTATAAATATGGAGGCCTTAGCCTTAGATAGGTTGTTGAATCTCTCGGTTTATCATTATAATTTTGAAGCAGTTCAGTTTTGTTCTTTTGCTGTAAGCCAATTTGGCATGACTTCGAATTATGAATAAAGAAGACAGTTTGTGATCTATTCCTGAGTTTTATTAGGAGACTATAGCTCTCAGGTTAGGGCCCAACCTGAGAGCCATAGATCCCCTCTGCTGTAGTGCTGTTTCTATTTTATTCCCAGCATTTGAAGTTTTCCTCTGTTCATGTAATTCGAATTTCAGTAGTTTGGTGATTTGATTTTCGTACGAGTAGGATAGATTTTTGCTTATGATGCAGTTGTTCCTATTTGCTTAGCGTAGCAGAGGATTAATACCATCAATTGGAGCTCCAGCAAAATGGTTGTTAA
>APFE030285182.1:0-21080 GCA_000404065.3 Pinus taeda
TATATATATAATAATCACTTAAACATGATATTATCACCTTTCAAAAAAAGTCACATATATTCATAATTATCAAAAAAATCAATAAAATTATTAATCACATCACTATTTATAAATATATTTTTCTATTTTATTTTGGGTAGTGTTTTATCTTTAATTTTATATTCATATTTTAACATTATTTATTTATTAATCATATCACTATTTGTAAATATATTTTCCTATTTTATTTTGGGTAGCGTATTATCTTTATTTTTATATTTTAAGATTATTTATTTTAGATATTATCTTGTAACTACAACTAACCACATTTTTCACTCATTCTTTATTTTGGAAAAATATTACGAACCTTATTCATATATTCCGCTCGAAAAAAACCTAGTCACAAATATTAACTTCAACCTTAAATGGGAGGAAAAACCAGTAATTATGTAGAAAAATAACTCAGTAAAAATACTTTCTAAAGAAAAATGCAGAAAATAGTTCATGAACACCGGATGTGGTTTACTTGAAGCAAATGCACGACCAAATACTGCATTCATTACGACACCTTCATCGAAAATAAAAATGAGAATCTTATGAAGTACAGTGAGTATATTAATAAAACTGTTACCAAAAACCATTGTGAAATTGCAAAATCCGTCCAAGAAGACGGGGCCCTAACAAGTCTAAGGATAATTTAGGCTCTCCAAAAATCTGAGGTTTGGTAACCAAAAGAGTTCCTATCAAACATAGGTTTTAACTTGTTGGATCATCCAAAACAGAGGGCATTTTCTTCACATGCCCGTATCCCTCTAAAACGCAACAAAACATTAAACATTCCTGCAAAATCCTTGCGCATCATATACGCGGTAAAGTCACTGTCATATACATATCCACCAAAAGAGCAGTAATCAGAAGTTGCATAGAGATGGTGCAAAGCAACCATATCATTTTAGTAATCAACGAGCTCGCTCTCTGGAATTTTCTTGACATTGAACTCAAGGAACCTCCAATTTGTTAGGTCTCCGGTATATTCAAAATACCCATTTCTTGCGTTTGCAAGACCACTGCCGTTTCTCTTGATATATTTGTTCGGAAGTTCAAATTCACTTGCAGTACTTGACTCTTGCACCATACCCGTGTACTTCCATTTACAATTATAAAAACAACATGTATCCAACATTTTCACAGGCTTTTCACAACATGGGCACACACAATCACAACTGTCCTTCGCTAGATCAAACTTCCCATAAACTCCTTTAGAAAGTTTGCAACAAACATTCTTCCTATATGCCCTGCAGGTACGTGTACCACATATACCAGAGAAGGTGATCCCACTGTTTATGACATCCCAAGTATCATCAGATTCAGCAAACCTTGAAAATTTGAGGTCTGTCATGCTACTGAATTGAATTGGATCATGGCCACCAATATCTGCACAGTCGCAACAATACAGTAGAAAAGTGTGAAATTCCAAATGTAATATCAGTGTCATATATCAGACATGATTTACACGAAAAGACTTACATGGGGCTGTAGAACATGACTGAAAAGAACTAACAATTGGGCAGCCAGGCATTCTGAAACGCTATAATCAACTCCGTTCCACTCTTCTCTTCTTAAACACCTGCACAACAGTACACATGTCACAAACATATATCAGTTTTAGAAAGCTAAACCCTGAAACAGATATTGGAATTCACAGCTTAATTCGTTCATACAAAATGCTGTGCTCCAATACCTCAGCGTCACAACCAATCCAGACAATCTTCAATACTTAGCGTTTTCAGATTAATGTTCGCCATTAAAACCAGGGTTCTCAAATCATTGTCTGCCATTAAAACTCTGTGAAGCTGCACAAATCCTCGAACAGCATATGCGCAACTCATCGAAATGGTGATTGAGAAGCTTCGAATGTGGATGAGCGTTTAATTTTGGGCGCTTAATTTCAAATTTGAATTTGAATTCAAATGGGCTCGTTATTTGAATGCATTGATTACGCTTAACAGTGGAGCCTCCCCGAGTTGGAGTGATGGAGCTGCCGGAAAATGGTGAAGGCTGCAGTCTTTTCTCGGCCGAAGGACTCCCGTCGCGTTACATGTCAAATTCGTCTGCTATTAAATGAGTACGTTCGTCCTGAACCTCATTAAGTCCTCAAACCGGAGGGAGGCTGCGGGCAGGGTCGCCGGGGTTTCGATGGGCAGCCGGAAGACTCTGACAGAGTACCCTCCATAGCATTAAATTTGCTATGGAGGTGGAAATAGGAATTGCCAATGGAGGCAAGGTGGCTACGTCAACCCATTCAGCAGATTCATGAGGTTGCATGCCAGCCCATTTGGTGAAGCCAACTAGGCAAAGGCTATGCCACGAGAGGTGGCTACGTCAGCACAAACAACCCAAAGTTTGAAAGAGCCACGAGAGCAGTGACACCCATCACCGTCGGTAGTCTAGTACCGTGTCAGCACCTTTGGCAGAATGAAGTTGATATTTGCCGCAGGAAGGATGTGCTAAGTCACCAGAGCAGTGTTAATTGCCAAAGGTTTCGGTATACCATTGGTGGGTTGCATTGCCACGACCACATCAATGTCGAGATTGCCACCATGGAATGAATCCTGTCGGATCAGAGTGGGGGTTGATTATTAAAAGTTTTGAACTGTAATGTCAAATGTTGATTGGCGAGAAGAAGAACTTAGGATTAAGTGGGTTGTCGTGATGACAAGATTATGTTCGGTGGTGAGATCTAATTGCACCATGTAACAAAATTGTTCTTCAACCCTAACAACATACAACCACTTGCTAATGTACGTGGCTTCAAAATAATTAATGTATTTCAAAAATAATGGTATTGTTACCATTCGAAATATTTTGAAGCTAAGTTCAATGCATAAACACTATCTCAGATACCCAAAGTTGTTTTAACAACTTAAAACCAAAAATGCACATTGGAGGTGTATGAAAGGAGGTGGAAGTCCATCCTTTAGGGAAGAAATTAGAAGAAAGAAGAGTTTCTTTAAAGACAGGCTTTCAAGGTCTTGGAAAGGCAAAGAAGAAGAGTGGTAGTCTCAAGCCCCTCAAGTCTTTTTCGCTTGTAGAAGCCTTTCAAAAAGGAGGTTGCACTTCAGTTTTTAGGAGAAAGGAGCTTCAGGGTTAGAGTTTCGACATTTGTCTGTAGATGTTCTTTGCAATGTTTCCTAACCATCCTTGGGCCAATTCAGAAACGGAGATAGGCACTAGAAAACTATTGAAGAAGGCTTTCTTTCTACAAGTTTCCAGCAGTGCCTGCGAGCACAAATCAGCAAGTAATTCCACATGTAAAGAAATTCTTGAAGCTCCTCTAATAGAACGATCGCCCATATTGAAGCAGACCTAGAGACGTAGTCCAGGAGGGATGAACTCTGTCAACAAATTCTTATTGAGTTAGTGTCTTTTATTTTGTTGCTTATGCGTCTTTTAATTCTTATGTTTAAAAGCATTATGGAAACTTAGTATTCTGGTTGCTTTTCTCATTCATGGTTCAATGCTCTATTTAAAAGACAATCACCATCAGTTTGATGTTGCACTTTTAGAGTGGACAATCTAATTTCCACATTTCAGATCATATTTTGGTATCAGGGAAAGTTGTCTCTCTTTTTGGTGCAAGAATGGAAAAGAGTTCCAGGTAGCTCAAGTGTGAAAATGATGCTTTGTAGCGGATGGTCAAATATCTAGAGGAAGACAAGCAAAGACTTTAGACAAAGATTGAATCTTTGAGAAATGATGCTTTGAGGCAGATGGTGAAATCTATGGGGAAGACAAGTAAAGACTCCAGACAAAAATTGAAGTTCTGCAAAAGAGTCGAAGGATAAATAGTCCTTCAGTTCACAACTCATATACTGAAGGGAAAAATGAAGCCTCGCCTCTTCAACTAGATGATGAAGATAGTTCATCATTATCCACGACTCCAAAATCTTAGTCGGTAGAAGAAGATATCAGAAGATTTTCCTCACCTTCTAAATAAACTTCATATGCGCCAGCCTCACCAAGAAAAGACTTGGAGAAGAATGAGTCTTCCAGTGATCAGAAGATTGGATCATTTCAAAAGCATACTAAGAGAATGGGTATGAAGCTAATGTAGAAGATGGGTTACCAGGAAGGACAAGGTCTTGGCAAACAAAGTCAGGGCAAACTCCAACCAATCTTCATGCAGGAAGAGAGGTCACATTGCGGATCGATGTCAATCCCTACACCCAGATCTAATGTCGAAAAATCTGCAGGACAGAAAAGGTAATATGCTGAATCAATCAAGCAATGATTCAGAAGGTGAGTCCTCAAGTCAAAAATTAATGTTAAAATTTATAACGAGGATTTACCCATGTACCTTTTGTGGTAGTAATTCACATTGTGTAGAAGAATGTTGGAAGCAAAAAAATTTTAGCAAGAAAGTAAGTGCTATCAAAATTCAACCACAGAAAGATGATGTAGCACTGCTAGTAAAGAAGCATCCTGGGAAGATCTTACTTTAGTCAGTCAAGGACTCTGCAACATCTAGACAAAGTACAGACAGTCCAATAAAAAGGCAGTTGGCATAGACTTTGGAGAACGAGTTTGTCGACATTGCAAGCTGAAAGGGAATTCAATGAACAAATATCCAATGCTACCCCAAAAGACAACGTCAACATCAACAAAGTAAGAAACATAAAATACACTTGGAGCCGAGGAACGTTAGTCACCATATTGGAACTGGGCAATTAAATTGCCATATGTATAAATTGTGAGTTTGTAAATTGTTGACAGTACACCTAGTCAAAGTTTGTAACTAGAGTCTAGAAGGTTTTTACATTAACTCATGTTTGTAATAAATTTCATGGTTGTAATAAAAATTTTGGAGGTCCAACAGTTCTTTCTGATGGGAGGCATGATCCAGAATGGATCTTCAAAGACAAGTCAAAAGTTTAGCATATGTTGATGACCAAGGTGGCAAAGTTTTTCTCGACTTGTGTAGAGGTTGATTGCCTCAATTGATTATGAAATTAGTGCCAGAATGAAGGGCTTGACGCATTGATTATGGTGACGTATCCAGATTACCATTTGGCCTCCCTGTGATGGAGAAGTCATCCGGTGAAGTTGAGTGTTGAAGAAGGCCTTGTTGACTATATGACTTGTTGCAGTTCAAAAGCACAAACTTCATCTCCAGGTTCCTGCAAAAGAACGATGGTAAGAAATAGATGTTGATTAATGGTTTTGGAACATTTTATATTTGGCGCAAGTTAAGGGTCAAATTATGTTAATGATGTCAAAACATTACAATGTGGTGCACATCTTACATAAGATGTTAAACCTATGATTTTAATACTATAATGTATTATAAAATGGGTGCATGTCATTATGGTCTAATCCTATGGTGAAAGGTATTAAAGGTGAGCACATTATTAAAATTCCAAAGCATGTGGAGCTAAGGTAAAAGTGGCAATGGTCATGAGCACATATTAAATCTAGTGGTGGATTTTTAACTAACCATATATGTCGTGTTTTCAAACTATATGCTAAAGTTTACAAATAGTGTTATTACGACGCATTCAAACTATGTCGATATCATTATTAAAGGGTATATGTACTATTGTTGCATCAAAATGTTAGTGCAATCCACATCATGGTGCATAAGGGAGAGATATTACAACATTACAACATATGGTTTTGGTATAATGATGTTTGGAGTAGAACGTTATAACATATAAATCGCAGGACGAGACCACTGATCACATGCTATGGGCATGGAGTTAACGATGCTGAGGTAGCAGTCCAGATGGTTATGTGGCACGATAATTACATAGAGAAAGTCCAGTCACCAGCGGAGAAGGTCTAAAGGCACAAGATCAGTTTTTAGGCCGCGACAATTTAGTTACCATGCAACGGAGGTATAGCCAAAGGCACGGGATCCATCTCAACTGTCAGAGGCACGTAGCACGAGTGAGAGCTCGACAGAGCCAAGGTGGCTACGTCAACCCATTCACTGGATTCATGAGGTTTCATGGCAACCCATTTGGTGAAGTCGGCTATGCGAAGGCTATGCCACGAGAGGTGGCTACGTCAGCACAAACAACCCAGAGTTTGAAAGAGTCACGAGAGTAGTGACACCCATCACCATCGAGAGTCCAGTATCATGTCAGCACCTTTGGAGGAATGCAATTGAGATTTTCCATGGGACGATAAGTCACCAGAGCAGGGTTGATTGCCAAAGGTTTCGACGTACCATTGGTGGGTTGTGTTGCCACGACCGCTGGGGAATGAAAAAGCCACAAAGTCAACTAACCATATCAACGCCGAGATTGCCACCATGGAATGAATCCCACGAGATCAGAGTGAGTTTTGATTACTAAAAGTTTTAAACTATAATGTCAAATGTTGATTGGGGCTGAGAAGAACTTAGGATTAAGTGGGTTGTTGTGATGACAAGATTATGTTCGGTGGTGAGATCTAATTGCACCATGTAACAAAATTGTTCGTCAACCCTAACAACATACAACCACTTGGTAATGTACGTGACTTCAAAATAATTAATGTATTTCGAAAATCATGGTATTCTTACCATTCGAAATATTTTGAAGCTAAGTTCAATGCATAAGCACTATCTCAAATAGCCAAAGTTGTTTTAACAATTTAAAACCAAAAATACAAATTAGAGGTGTATAAAAGAAGGTGGAAGTCAATCCTTTAGGGAAACAATCATAGGAAAGTAGAGTTTCTTTAAAGACAGGCTTTTGGGGTCTTGGAAAGGTGAAGAAGAACAATGGTAGTCCGGAGTCCATCAAGTATTTTTCGATTGTAGAAGCTTTTCATGAAGGAGGTTGTGCTTTAGTTTTGAGGCGACAAAAGCTCCAGGGTCAGAGTTTCGATATTTGTCTGCAGATGCTCTTTGGAGCATTTACTGGCCATCCTTAGGCCAATTCAAAAATGGAGATAGGCACTAGAAAAATGTTGAAGAAGGCTTTGTTTCTACAAGTTTCCAACAGTTCCTACAATCATAGATTAGCTGGTAACTCCACATGTAAAGAAATTCTTGAAGCTCCTCTAATAGAACCGTCGCCCATATTGAAGCGGACCGAGAGACGTAGTCTAGGAGGGACGAACTTCACAACAAATTCTTATTGAGTTTGTGTCTTTTATTTTCCTGCTTATGCGTATTTTAATTCTGATGTTTAAAAGAATTAAGGCAAATTAATATTCCGCTTTCTTTTCTCGTTCATGGTTCAGTGGTCTATTTAAAATACAATCGCCATTAGTTTAACCTTGCACTTTTAGAGTGGACGATCTAATTTCCGCATTTCAGGTCATTTCCTAGTGGCTCCACTCCCCACATTCAATTCTTGTAGCAAACCTCAGGGTTTCTCGATTTCTTTATTCAATTCTTGCAGCAAACACGAGGTTTTCTCAGTGGCTCCAATCCCCACATTCGATTCCTATAGTAAACATTAGGTTTTCTCAGTGGCTCCACTCCCCACATTCGATTCTTGCAGCAAACCTTAGGGTTTCTTGGTGGCTCCGCTCCATAGATTCGGTTCTTGTAGTAGATCTGAGAGTTTCTCGGTGGCTTCTCCCACTACATTCCATTCGGTGTTCCATTGAGTGTTTCTCAGTGGCTCCTCCCTATATTCAATTCTTGCAGACCTTAGGGTTTCTCAGTTTATCCTCCCTACATTCCATTCTATGTTTGCTTGAGTGTTTCTCAGTGGCTCCTCCATACATTTGATTTTTTCACACCAGACTGGGAGATTCTCGGTGGTTCCTCTCTACATTTATTTAAACATTCCCTTCCCTATGCTGACCAATTCAAGAATCCACAGTAGCTCGTGGATTTAGGCATCAGGGTTAAGCAATGGTAAGTCCACATTCCTTCTTGAACACCTGTAATTCTAGGGTTTTCAAAAAATTGTCATAATAGGAACATTTGAGACCATTCATACCCTAAAAAAATATTATTTTCTCAATGTATGCATTAATAAGAGAGTAGTAGCATGGTTATCAGTTCATAAATAAGTTCATTCCTTCTTAAGTCCTTTCTTTAGTCACGGGCTACAACTTATTCATCCATCTGTGAATATATTATTTAGTTATGGGGGGCCAAAGGTGGTGAACCGAGTAACCCATTGGTGGTAACATGAGACTAATAAGTTCATACTTGATACCCAGAAGATGATATGTGTTATCTAGAAGAATTCATATGGCAAGTTAGGGTAAAGAGTCAATATACTAGTGTTGTATCCCCGCCTCGGGCTACTTTGGACTGTAATTCTAAGTGGTTTGGTTTTCTTTCTTTGCTTCATCGCATATTCATTGTTCAAGATCAACCAACATCTGAGCTTTAATGTGAATATTGTGTTTATCATCAAGATAATGTCAATAAAGAAATTGACAATGCAAACAAGAACATTAGAAATAGGCTTCATTCTAGGGGAAAACCCCTACATAGGGGAAAACCCAAAAACTTTTCTTCTTTTAGAAATTCAAAGAAGAATTCCAAGAACTTTGAACAAGACAACTAACCAAGTGATAGGTCAGCCACCCAAACAACAATGCTTCTTTATTTAACTTAATCTGTTGCTCTTCTTTGGTTTGAAATCTTAACAAAGATAACTTCCTTCCCAAGTATGTGAGCTTTCCAATCAAAGAATTAATGCCCAAGTCAAACAAACATAATTTTCTTCCTTTAATCGTTATCCTTCTCTTCTTTCTTTCTTTGAATGTTTCTCAAACTTATTGAAGAGTGTGAATTTCTTATCTATCTCCAATGAGGTCAAATACCTCTCTTTTATATAGTCTTTTGGTGAGGTCCAAGGGCCTCTTGTGGGGCTAACTTGATGGGTTAGTCGACCCACCACTTGGTAGCTTCTAGATCTCATTTTCACATTTAAAATATTTCTTTTGAATCAATTCAAGAGCCCTTCATGGGAATTTACATAATGACGTTGACTTTGACCTTGTCACAAACCTAGAGCACAGAAATGGGTGCTAAACATATGACAAAATAATATATGGGCAAGAAACCCATTCTTGAATAAACAATTTTCTTTTGCCAAAATACAATTTTCTTTTCTTTTTCTTTTGACAGGTACATTGATTACATCAAGTCATGGTACATAGACAATTATGAAGATCGAAGTCGAGTAAGTATTCACCAACAATTCCTAACATTTCCACTCATGAATCTGGCAGTCTACATCTACCATCATTTGAGATTAATAATAGGCCTGAGACCTCTCATGCGGCACTTAATATGGATGTTTTGTGGGTATGGGTATCCATAACATGACATGTAGCACTATCCCAATGGAAGGTGCGTAAAACTCTACATTTGGCACTCTTCGTCCTTTCCCTCCATTCGAGTGGGTTTAAGGTTTGAGGAGCATAGAGGTTCATTACTTGTTCCAAACCAAGCCACAATAGTCATTGGTATAGGAAAAGGCTCAATCAAATCCCATGGGAATAGTATTTCTCTTGTGGTAGGAAAGGACATTTCTCTTTGTCAAGTTGAGGAATTTCTCAACAAAACATTAGTCAGTAAGTTCTTCAATTTATGTGTTAATATAGGTCATTTTTCTTTGTGTATGCAATAATTTGGATTTCCTTTTCTCATGTATATTGCTATTAGTCATTTCACTTTGAGAGGATGGCATGGTTTTATCCTTTGTTATGAGGAGGGATCATGGAATATATTGACCCAAACATGGTTATTAATGAATCATTGGTTTCTTGGGCTTATACTATGGCATCCTTCTTTTGATGTGTGGATACGTATAAATCATATAATATTTTTATTTGGGTCAAATTTCCCAAGATTCCACTTGAACTTTGGAATAATGTTGGTATTAAAGTGATAGGATATACACTTAGACCCTATATTATAGGTGGTGATGGGTATGTAGAGAATAACTTGTGGTTAATGGACCGGATTCTTGTTGATATCAATGCTAGTTAGGGTTTATATGAATCAATTCAAAATATTAGTGGTGATATTTCCTATACTCATATTCTTAACTATATGGATGTGTGATTTTTTGTTCTAGATGCCATGTAGTGGTCCACTTAATGGTGGATTTTTTTGTATTTTCCATTAATTGACATCATGGGGTCGTTATGTGTAATGGAGAAGTTTGTCCCAAGGACATGAATGAGGAAAATTCACCCAGAGTAGTTCCAATTGTGGATAACAGACATCTCGTTGTTGATCTAGTCAAGGATATGGATCATGTGACTCATCCTATGAAAATGTTTATTTTGATGCGGCTAGAGGGAGGAGTTCCACATGATTAAATGTAGAGAAATTTATGTTAACTCACATGTACTCTTATGATGTTCTTATGGTTTCGTTAAGATGTTTCTCAACATCCCTTATGACACTCGCTAACAAATTTTCTCATTTGATGGAGTGTTATAACACATTCAACAAAACAAGTATTTGTCATATCTATCTTCGTCAAGTGACGGAAATTCAGGTAGGATAACATAAATTGACCAAACATCTGCTACGTGTTCTAGCAAGCAAAGATCAACTAGAGGTGAAAATATTAGAAGAAAAATCGATAGACACATGGAAACATTTTCTCGCTAAAGGGGGGTCATGTTCTTATGATATTGAGGGCATAGATGACATCGAGGTGCTTGAGGTACAAACATTTGGTGAAACAATGGGTACCCAAGGATATTCCTTAAATAAACACTGATTTTTTTGTCAATGAAAGGATATATTGCATTTCCCCATCACCATTACATGGTTTGGGGATATTTTCCATGGATGGCATAAAGGTATGTTACGGAGGATTAACTGAATTAATGGAGTATGTCAGACCATATTACAACTACAATTATTGGGTATGACTAGTCCCATATACCAAAAGTATGTGAAGATATGGAGTGCTAAAAACTATATACAACTAAAAGACAATGATGAAAATAAAGTCACAACTATGTATATTGATGGAAGGCCAAAAGCAGCAAGGAATATTGTAGGGTTTATAACTAGTACACAACACGTCACCAAAAATAAGCAACCCAATTGCATACTCGAGGGACATGAAGGAAATCATGTATTCGTATGTGCCATTAAATCAATAGTTGGAGGGGAAGAGTTTCTCATTGATTAAAATTTGAATATAATAAATACAAATATTGCTATTATGGGGGTGGTATGTATTCAACTATACCCAACTTGTAAGAAATGTCTATTGTATGTTATCATTGTCATTTACTACGTGAAGTTTCTATATAAATTTATACATATGTCAATAGTAGGTTTCTTATTAATATAATGATGATTAATTGTGGATGAATTGAAAATTACACTTCTTTGATAAACAAGGTGATAAGGGGAAGGCACCAGCCTAATTCAAGTCCATGGATGCTCATGAGGAATAGGTTACTAATGATGCAATTTTTATGTCTTTCGATCCAATCCAAGCAACAAGGAAGCTTAAATTCAAAGAAAAAAAGAAACTTAATTATTTAGTTATGATTGAGCCTCAAATAGATGAGATAAAAGATGAAATTAGAACCTTGTTGTAACAAGTTTGTCGTTATGGGGTGAGAAACTCATTTAATTATCCAAACTATTTGTTTATGATTTAATTATCTCATTCTTTATAATAATAATAAAAAACACTTTATTTTAGAGGAGTTTTTGGAAGAGTTTGATCCTCATGCTACAAATATGGATCGAGCTAGTGTTGGTAGCATCGTCGGTGCTCCACCTGTGAGTGAGTCACTGGTCATTGACACCAGTACAACTGCTCAACCACCCACAACAGGATCTAGACCCCCTAAACAATGTATGTCAGCATCTACACATGATGTTGTGGATGCGGAGCATGATACAATTGCACAATTTCAAATGATATTTCTTAGATCTTCCCATGTAACTAGCATGGGATCAATGACAATAACATTTTTGGTAGATGAAGAAAATGTCCCTATGAAAATAGAGAAATTTCGAGGTATTTAAGAAGTTTTTTAAATATTAGGTACAACCAAAATGAAATTAATGTATAGCCTGTGATTATTTTAAACTAATGATAATATCGTTTTGTCGAAAATGATGTATTTTATAGGCATTTATATGACATAACCTTGAAAATATTTGGGTCGACCATTTGCACAAATTAGAAATCCTAAAGTTCCAAGTTAAATGAGGAACATATTAACAAGATAGTTCACTTTCTCAGTGACAGTACCTTCAACAAATCTGGAGTTACCTCGAAGGCAAGCCTACATTTAAAATATTTTTGAGACCAGTATAGGTCTCAATTAGAAAGGGATAGATTGAATGAGCGCCCTCCATCGATTCCAGAGATGGGGTGGAGAGTGCTCGATGGAAAATTCAAAAGAGAAGGCACTTCAAAAAGAAGGGAAGAGTCCACCTGGAATAGGAAGGCATGTGGCACATTTAATAGTGTAATTATGATGCTTTATCATCATTGTGACATCTAATCAAGTTTTTCAATGGTTTAAATATAGGATCCCAGATACTTCCAAATCTAGACAAGCTAGAATGCCGAATGGGCAACTCATCTTGGTATATATATATATATAAAATTAGTTAAATATATATAGTAGAAATTAATATAGAAGTCATTAAAAAAGTGTCGACTATTCTATATTGAGACTAATCTTGATGTTTCATGGGATGGTGTATCAACTTGTCTCATGATTTATCCCAATAATCATTAGATGTCATAATATTTCTCTGAGGTTCCATTCAAATTCTGGCAATTTATAAGACTTGTAGCCTTCCACTATTTGCACAGCTCTCTAGCTTCAAGTGGTACACTAAGTCTAGGTTAATTAGTATACATTTAATGAATGTAGTTTATTGTCCTCAATCCATATTCAGAAATTAGGCAAACATTCCGTCATAGGTATGGCCTCCTATAGGTTATTCATATTCTCTATTTTCTTAGTTTGATCGATATTAGAAGTCTTATGCTCATAACACACACACATACACATATGCCAGTATTTATCCAATATTACTCATTATGATCTATGCATCGAACATATGTATCATCCTTTATAGTCCTGTTCAAACTTCAAATATTATATATGTATGTGCAAGATTGTTTTGTCCTATTCAAGTACGGTGATTGTAGTTTTCAGACTAGGTCAAATCTTTTAACAGTGCATTTTCAAACTGAATTTGGATACCCTATTCAGAAAGTGAATTCCAGTCTTTAATCATGATCAGTATTTGGTTCTGGATTTTTGAAATGGTGTAACAATTCAGATGCCTAGTTTAAAAAATAATGCTCATGCATGTCATTTCGATGAGACCTAATCTGTTGAAGTATAAATGTGCAATTATTAATTTTCCAATGCTATTAAATTTCTCATTTTAAGCATCTAAAAACATCATTGACTACACTCTTCCCTAAATATCTTATACAAACCCCTCTTATATATTCCCGTAAACCCCCAAGTATTTTTTTTCTATGATTAATGAATGAATGAATGAATGTTATATGTTAATGAATAATTTCTATATGTCTCTTTATGTACATGATGTTGTTTCATATTATGTAAATATTTTTTTTATGATAAAATCTATTGAGATGAAATATTTTGTGGATTTACGAATGAATGAAAGTTATATGTTAATGAATAATTTCTATATGTCTCTTTATCTACATGACATTGTTTCATATTATGTAAACATATTTTTTATGATAAAATTTATTGAGATTAAATATTTTGTGGATTTATGAATGAATGAAAGTTATATGTTAATGAATAATTTTTATATGTCTCTTTAAGCACATGAAATTGTTTCATATTATGTAAGTATATTTTTTATGATAAAATTTATTGAGATGAAATATTTTATGGATTTACAAATGAATGAATGAATGAATGTTTACTATTTGTTTTTTATGTATCTTAATGTCTTTCTTTCAACTATATCCTATATAGTAGATAGATTAGGTATTGTGAAATTGAGAGTGATGTGAGGGTGGTTGGGTGGGCATGAGAGCTTCCACCTTCATGTAGTTGGCCATGTTTAGTAGATAATAAATTAGAATTTGGATAATCTTGGAGAAAAAAATGCTCAATCCAACAAAGCAACGACAAAGTCAATGTTGACTTTGCTACTGCTTTGTCAAGTGGATGGAGGTTTGCTCAACCAAGATTAAAATACTCCAACAATTTATTCTCATAACCAATAGGATCTCATTCAGGTATTCATATTGTCTATATTAGAATATCCATATTATAACGATTTTGTTTCATATTGTCCATATTAGAATCTCTGTATTTCATTTGTTGTCCTCTTCTTGGAAAATACAACGTTTAACCATTGTAGCATCTCCACAATCCATTAGTGATTCATGTTTAAAACAAAATGAAAAATGTTAACAAAACCTAGAACTGATCTTAAAACCTTGAAAAAAAGAAAACAATTACCATAATATCAAAATTGAAAAGTACAATTCTGCAGACACTTCTCAAACAAAGCGTCAATATTGATCAAGAGAGCCAATATTGATTCCTGTCTTCACCGGTAGCATTTGGGGCATCTATGAATTCCAAACATACTCCTACATAGATGCCATACATGCTATTGGTGAATATGGGAGGCAATATTGGTTGTGTTGACCAATATCGATGTTCTGTATGAGAAGTATCTACAAAATTACACTTTTATGTTTTGATATTGTGGTAATTGTTTCTTTTTTTAAATTACAGTGTCGACTAGTGCACGAGGTAAAGAAAACTCTAATGCTATTTTTATTAATGAATGATAACAAAAATATCAATTTAACATTTCTTTTTTGTTACACCTGATGATCCACCCCTTTTGCAGCAACCTTGACAACATCATGAGTACACGAGCATGCCACCAAAAATAAAGAAAAAAGAAAAAGAAATGATTGTAATAGTTATATCATTAGAAAAATCACGTACCATATTATAAAAACATATTTTTATGATAAAAAAAATTGAGATGAAGTATTTTGTGTCTATTATTAATGGATGAATGAATTTTATATGTTAATGAATATTTTCTATATGTCCCTTTACGTACATGATGTTGTTTCATATTACGTAAACATATTTTTTATGATTAAACTTATTGAGATGAAATATTTTTTGGATTTACGAATGAATGAGTGAATGAATGCATGAATGTTTGCTATTTGTTTTTGTATGTATCTTAATGTCTTACTTTCAACTATTTCCTATATAATATATAGATTGGGTACTAGGGAATTGAGATTATTGTGTGGGGTGGGGGGTGTGGCGCGCATGAGAGCTTTCACCTTCACATGGTTGGCCCTGTTCAATAGAGAATAAAATAGGATTTGGATAATCCTAGAGAACAACACTCTCAATCCAACATAGCAACAACAACTTCAATGTTGACTTCATTGTTGCTTCATCGAGTGGAGAGGGATTTTCTCCAAGATTAAACTACTCCAACAATTTATTCTTGAAATCGAGAGGAGCTCATTCAGGTATTCATACACGCAAGTCTTTTTAATTATTGTTTATTCAAGAAATTAATTATAATATTTGGTCAAACTTAATCTAAGTTTGCCTCATTGGTCTCATGAATATGTGTAGTACAACTGGTTTCAATTTAGATATTGAAGTGGAATATCTATCTAAAGCAAAGAGCTCAAAATGGTAAGGGTTTAAGTGATACAAAAAAATTTATTTAATATTTTTCTTGTATGTCTTGGACGAGTGGGAGTTACATACAATTTCATAGGAAATAACAAACTTTCCATGAAAAAAAATCATGTAGTATTTATCTTTCTTTGACAATTGTGTTTTTGTTTTAGTGAAAGACCATAAACTGTCATTTTTCATGCAGGGCAGTAGGAGAACCTCTTACTCTATTAATTGGGCATAAGGCACTGGTACAAATTTTCTTCTATTTTATTAATTATTTATCGCATCTAACTTCTCCTCCTTCCTTTGTTTTACAGGTACTTTCATTCGCATATTTGCATTTGAAAGATTAACTACGGTTGGAGTAATATAAGGGAAAAAAACTCATTGAAATATTGCTCAACATTATCCCACCAAGTGCTTGGCTACTAGGTGCATGATTTAGTTTTGCATTGCATATGATTCCAAGCAATATTTTATTTCTACATTGAAAATATTCCAAGACAAACAAAATTAGGGTTTATTTTATAATGTTTTCTCTTGTTATATTGACAATTCTTGTGATATAATGTTAGTTCATCATAATCATCATTATTATTTTATGTTCAACATCAAGACAATGCCAAAAAATAAGATCACAATGCAAATAAGAACACCAGAAATAGGCTCCAGGCCTGGGAAAACCCCTCTAGAGGGGAAGCACCCAAAAACTTCTCTTATTATATAAATTCAAGGAAGAATCCAAGATCTTTGATCAAGAAAACTCAAAAAGTGAAAGGCCTTCCACCCATGAACAATTTATATCTCTATAATTCGGTCTATTGCTCTTCTCTAGCTCAAAATTTGAACAAAGATAAATTTCTTCCCATATGTGTGAGCTTTCTAGACAAAGAATTCATGCACAAGCCAAACAAATAGAAATTATTTGTTTCCTCTCTATCCTTCACCTCTTTCTTACTCCGAATTTTCCTTAGACTTCTTGAAGAGACCAAACTACTTGTGACTCAAATGAGATCTAGTACCTCTCCTTTGTTGAAAAATCTAGAGCATTATGTGAGTTAGATTCTTCAATTCGATTTCTCTTACCTTGGAATTTACTTGTGAAATGATATGTTGATTATGTTAATGTTCCTTTCATAAACTAAATTCCAACATCAATACCACAAACACAAGAACACAAAATGTAAGTGCAAAGCGAGGGAAAAATCCTTATGAAGTTCGATTTGTTAGAATACAATCTGCATCCTTCTTCACCATGAACCAATCGTGCAAGTTGATGTGATCCACCAAGTTCTTATGCCTTCTCCTCTCCACACACTTGGCTATATATATGGGGTGTATGGAGAGAAAATGGTCATTTCCCTTCAAGTCCTATGGGGTTGACACACAACACCCATGCATTGAGTTGACTTACAAAAATTCTTTGGCTATCACACATATCCTCCATGCAGTATACATAACCATTCACTCAAGTATTGGTTTGGGTGTGACTTTAACTAACCATACCCACTCTTTGCACATGCTAAGTCATGTTTTGGGTTTCTCACCCAAACTCATTGACCAATTCATGATGTGAGGCATGATTATAAATAGTTGTGTTCATACTCAACTCATCTAAGTATCTCTGTACTCTAAACTATTTTCACCAATTTCTCAATGCCTTCTATGCACACTTTGACCATTCTCTCCTCCACATTGTCAGAAGGCTAAAGTTTCTCAATCCTTATTCATTCACACTTGGAGCCATTTATTTCCACTTCCTTCTTTCTATTTTTCCACATTTCATAAGGAGAATGGGTAGTATGATGCCATACTCCACTCAGGCTTCCCACTCCGACTTCATTGGTTGTCAACATAGGCCATTACTTCATTAGGAAGATAGTTATGAGAATTAAGGGTGGTTTGTAAGGGCCTTCTCACGACACGCCATAGGGAAACCAACCAATATGCAATAGGCATTCAATGTCCATGTAGTAACCCATTGCAAGATTTCCCACTTAGAAATTTGTATTTGTATGTCCCTCCATTCAAGCCAGTCATCAATTTATTTTCACAAATAAATAATTTACATAATTAGGTTTATATACATGGGTTTTTATGGAAAAAGAATTTTTACACATTCTCTTATTCTAGAGTATCTTTCCATCACACAATATATTCTCTCTTATGATTTTTGTTGATAACCATAACTCTATAAGCCATAATATCCTCTAGCTTCAACTCTGGGTGATCAACAATGAAGGATTCTATGTGTGATGGCATTCTTATAGTCTTCAAAATAGCACTGTGTACTATATATATATATATATAGAAACACACATCTCCATCATCAATGAACAAAATTGTGTATTATATTTTTTCTAATGGTTTATTAGTCATATTCTCCTCACATTCACATCAAGTACGTTTGAGGGTACATTAGGATTGCAAGTTGACCACCCGCAGTCTTGTTTATGTTTCACATTATACACATTGTATTACTTAACTAGGCCTTGACGGTAGTTCAAATTCTAGTATCATGATTTGGTTTGAGTGAGTTGGTTTCCTTTATGCTAAAGTTTAGTTTTCTTAGTGAACTTGAGACTAACCAGGCTATCATCATCCATATTGTTCAATGCCAATTTCAGTCAAACCTAAGTAATATTAGTTGTTGAATTATTATTTATGTGCATTTAGAAATAGTAAAAGGTAATGTTACAAAAACGGAACATTAGGTTTACAAGCATGCCATACTTAGTCTTGTTCCCGTTGCATATATTTTACATGTTATATTTCGTCACTATGCCTTGGGGGTTGTTCATCTTCCACTTTCTAGTCTCACAATTTAAATTGTGAGAGTTGGTCATGTTAATTTTACGTTTTTAGTCATTGAATCAGTGTATTTTCCTTTCTAAATTATGTTAGTTTTCGTAAATGATTTTAGTTTTAGGCTTTAGCTTGACATACTCTTTGTGGTAGTCATTTTTTTGTTGATATCATAGCAGGATAAAGAACTCTGTTGGAATGGGTTCTTTAGAAAAACTGAAAATACTTAGCATGAATAAAAAAACATTTACAATGAAACCAAGTGATCTATGAACCATGATATGTGATAAAAAATAAAGCTAGAGTACATAAACAAGTACCTCCATTCATGAAAATCACCAAGGCACTACCTATGTTTGCAAGCTTTCTAAATTTGTTTCACTGTGTTAAAAGAGTAATGTTTATTTGTGGCTATCATCTATTAACAAAGTTACCTATCCACCAAAGGAGCCACTTGTTTGGAATCCATGTGGGGTCATTCTGACCAACTCATGGTCTTTGTGGAGAACACAAGTATACACAAGTTATATTCCACATTTGAAGTCCAACCATTTCTTGAATCTTAATATTTTGTTAGGACAAATAGTAAAAAAACCATGATATTTTATGGAATTTAATTTATGGTTGTAATGTTTCATAGTACACTTTTGGCACATGAACAACATATTTGATGAAACCAACCTGGATTGTGCTTATGTTTTTGCTTGGATGTTGGCTCATCACCAATACTTGATTATTTGTATTGTGATCTAGCAATGCTTGTAATGTATGTGTCCATATAGTCCAGTTATGATGAAGATGAGATGCTTGATTCTGGTTATTATACTGGAAGACAGTTACATATGGAGTATGTCACTGTATCTATGTCGTTGTTTCAATTTAAAAAGATGTAGGAAACTAGTTTCTAATGGAATTACCACCGAGAAACCCTCGGGTTTGTTGCAAGAATCGAATCTATAAGAAAAATCACAGTCTATAATATGCAAGAATCAAATGTATCGAATATATAGCGGAGCCACCAAGAAAACTCACAGTCTTTGTGTATATTTTTTCAACACATATCACTATCGAATATGCGACAGCATAGACAAGTCGTTGAATATTCAACAACTACCAATTGGGGTACTCGTTGGATAATTAATGACATAAACAACAGACTGGAGTGTCGGTGCCATAAAAATCTTGTCGGACAGACCTCTAGTATGTCGCATATTTGATGCTTCATCATCGCCTTTAAAGCGTCAGAGCGACAACACTTTTGTCGCAGAATATATTTATGCCATCAATTACCCAATGCCTCAATGTTGATTTTTTCCGTAGGACAAAACGACCTATCCGTCGAATATCCAACATGTTACCATTGGCTTGGAAGTGTCGAAGCAACAACACTTTTGTCACAATATTTACTTATTCCATTAAATACCCAACATCTAAATGTCGGTTTATTCCATCAGAAAAAAACAACCTACCTGTCAAATATTCGACGGGACACTGGTGCCCAACCTACTGTATATTCAATGTTCTATCTGTTGGATAACCAATGATTTGTAGCATCACAAAGCTGACTTATAAACATCGGCATTTTAAAGACCATTTCAAGCTTTTTTTCTGTCGGATAATCAACATCCTTACCATTGCATATCCGATGAACACTAAACTATCGATTATTCGACAGAATTCCAACGACAATTTGATAAGCGCCAATATGATGGATAATCGACGCTAATAAATTTCATATCTAACCAATTTCTGTCAGACTTTGGCCCCATTTGTACTAGTGATTTTTACCTTCGGCCCAGAAGTGTTTCCTCAAGAGACTACAGTTAGTGCACTTTTAGGAAATTTTTACAAAATTCAAATTCGATTCTCAAAGAGAAAGTTATGATGATTTTCCCTATGTCACCTATTTGAGACAAAATTTTGGAGCATGCAAAAACCCTAAATTCCTTGGACCATATCTCTAAAAATAAAGTGAATCAAGTTCTAAAATTTTTACTTGAATTTCATGAGGATTTCTCCTCCATGTACTAATTTTTTTAGCTTCTGAAGCGTCGCAGAAATGTTTTTATAGTGAAAATTCCACGATGACTTGTTTGAAGTAGAAAAACCCTAAGATCCAAAGCTATGATACCAAATTTTACATAACCGGATCAAAAAATAGAATGAAATATAGATAAACGACTTGAAATAAGCCTCTTTAAGGGGAAACCTCCTTTTATGTCACATAAATGAACAATTCTTGGATGATTCAAACAACAAGACCTCCTTGGTATATATAGGAGTCTAAAGGGTCAAAATATAATTAGGGCCTACATAACGATAATAATGCAAGGGTTTAACAATAACAATAGTGGGCTTCTGCAAGGGCCAAAAATAATAATATGGGGACACAATAATAACAATATGGGGGCTACACTAGTATTGTTAGATTTTAGGCTTCTGTGGTAGTTTTTTTGCAGTGGCATGATCCGATCACAATTTTCTGTTCATTCTGTCGACGTTTCAAACCCCAAAGAGGGTCCATCATCAGGACTAATTCAGATAGAATATGAATGAAAGCTTATTGAGAGAAGAGACATTCAACCTGGGAATAAATAAACCTAGATCCCTAATTTTTAAGAAGCCGACACTTATATGTATGATTTCTTATTATTTTAATT
>APFE030285182.1:22041-39659 GCA_000404065.3 Pinus taeda
AAACCCTGATACTATGCTTCCAAAGGACCGGAGGGGTTTATTTGTCTGATCAAGGGAAGCCAATTTCCACTAATTTCACTCCCATTGTCCCTGTTGAGGTTCTAAGGAAATTTCATAATTTCGATGGCCTCTCTGATTTTTCTTTTATGATAATTATCCTCTCTTGCAATTATTTTAGCGTCTTCCAAACTTATCATTGTAATGATTAAATAAGCTATGATTTACCTTAGCAAAAGGAGGAATGATTTTCTTGTTTCTACAATGTTTCAGAAATTGCAGGTCAGCAGTTCTCCTCTCAATTTTTATCCTCAAGATTTTGAGAAGACAGATCTCCTTTCATGTTTCCCCTCCGTACAAGGAAGTTATGTTAGATTTTAGGGTACCAACACATTCGAAAAACAAATGTAGAGGTTGGTGCATCAACAGACTAGTTATCACAAGTTTCAACTCTCCATTCTAATGTTACAACATGATCGATGTAGAGGGATAGAGGATAGAGGAAAAATAATAATGGTAGGGAATAACAGGATTTACATAGTAGAAAGCTAAATTGGGACCTATAGCTCTAATACCATGTTAGGTCAGGTTTGAGTAACTCCATGAGTTGTATTTTGCCTTAAGAGGAATCATGAATATATATACAAGGAGATGGAGACTATTGGAATTCATATTCCAATGTCTCTTCCTATTCTTTATTTCCTATTTACAATATTTACAAGAATTTCCTAATCCCAAAGATTAGGTGTCAACAATTCCTAATGATTTGATATAGTCTCTATAATATTTTGGTGATTTTTAAGATAAAATATTTTTACATTGTAAAATTTAGGTGAATCATTTTTAGAAAAAATGAAAATTCACAAATTTGTTTTTTTGAAAAACATGGAAAATTAACCCACCCGCGAATATTAGACCTTAAATTTTTCTTTGTTCCTTATGATTCAAAGTGACATTAAAATATTTTGCAACTATACTATTTCAACATAATTTTGAATCCTTAAATTTTGAGAGAGATTCCCAACACTCCTCTTTTTCTTTATAATTCATCAGGATGTATACATTTATTATACTATAGTTTTTACTATAATTTGGATGCATTAGACTAGTTAAAATCCAATTTTGTGTTTCAGAACATAAATCTAAAGTAATTATTGAAATGCTCCATGTTGTCCATAGGCCTCTAAATTCCCCTCTAGAACTAACTATTTTTACCTCTTTGATTTTCCATTAATCTTTGTCTATCTAAATAATTCTTTCTCCTCTAATTTAGTCTCTTGGATGAAGACAATAAAGGAATTTTTTCACTTGAGGAGGTCTCTTAATGACTCTAATTTTCCTCACTACCCACACCTTTGTAGTTGTAGGAGACTAATTTCATTATTCACTTGGATGTTTTGGACTGCCTACTAGCTTGAGTTAGGTGTGTTGTTCCATCAACCATAGATAGCTTTGATCTAAGGTAAAAGGATGTGTTACACAGTATTTTGTCACACTTCCTGCACTTCCCCATGAAATACCGAGAAGTGCCCGAAACAGAACCATCATGCAGTGTACTCATCTAGATATGTAGTTCAGATCCTCCCTAAAACCCTGATTGGAAAATGCCTTGAGCTTCCCCCGAAGGAAATGGCTCTAAAACCCTAATTATAGAATCATCGCTCCCCTGATACTGAAAATTGTGATGGTCGAGAGTTTCACTATACTAACCCCGCGATGCCATCGCATGTTTTTCTTGAATACCAAGGATGATACCTAAAAGGAAATTTTCCCAAAGAGGACAAGAAGCTTCATGGTCTAGAGGCTTCCAGAACGACGAGATGGAGGTTTTTCGGCGTGGATGAGGTCAAGTTCTCTCAACTTGGACTTTTGGTCTTATCCCTATGAGCTACCTCCTTGAGATGATGATTTAGGTGGATATTGGTAGCCACCCACCAATTCCACTTGGACCCCCACCATTTCTTCTTTTAGTTTTTGAGTTTCCTTAATTGTAGCACAGTTTACTATTTTTAGCAATTTTTCAGGTCCTAAACTTTCGGAGTCGTTTTGAGGCCCTAAATGATGTTTTTTTTTTTTTAAATCTACCGCCAACAATTTTTTGTCTAAAATCATCTTTTTTGTCGTATTCCTCGGAGAAATCTTTCCAACGAGCTATCATGCGCGTCAAACAAAGATAATATGATCAAGTCACGACCCCGAGAAGTTGGTTGTCCAACTCACCCCAACGAGGCCCATAAACTCTTGGTGTTACATCTCCTCGGGTTCTGGTTTTGGTTGTTTAGGGTTTTCTCTTATTGTTCAATAATAAAAAGGCCCTTGAGCCTCATTGTAGTTTAGTTCAGAGGCATGTAGCCGCCACATCTCTTCTCAGAGATAAGCTACCATCGCCCTAGCTGGTGTATTTCCATTTATGTTTGTAAGCGTATTTCAGTATTTTACATTAATGAAATGAAGTACATCTATGTGTTTATGGTTATCTCTCTAATTTGTTGCGTTCCTGTTTAAATCTGGATCATATGAGGGCCTTCTCCTATATTTAGAGAGAACCTAACTCCTTTCCCCTGCCTATATATTCATCCTCTCCCATTCTCAAATAGTTGGTCTTTGGCTATTTTCTACTCATTTAGCTTGGGGAGCTTGAGCTTGGACTTGGACATTCATTCAAGGAGAGTTTATTAACATCAACGCTTGGTTGTATGCTTCCTCCTTTATTCTATTAATATATACAACTGTTGTTTCACTTTCCATAAATGTGTGTGTTAATGTATCATTTATCTTAATTCTCCTTGATCTGTTAAGTAGGTTACTTTTGATTATGTTATTTGTACTTGCATGCTTTGTTGTGTCTTGATCTATTGTGCGGGCATTAAAAGACTATGAGCAATAGGACTGAGCCTATGGCACAAGCAATTCAAGGTCTTCAACAAAGGAGGATATCGTAGCATCAGAATGAGGTAGGCCATCTTACTCTTCTTTTATTTCGATTGTAACTTAGGAAAGTGTCTAGTATATTGTCAGATATGTTGCTAGTCCCACTCATTGGGCTAGAGGGATCATCTCTATCCATAGAGATGATTGACTAGACAACAAAATGATGACTCCACTGATGAAGCTATAACCCTTTCCATCCAATCCTTCACCCTGATTCTATGATGAGTTTGAACAACCATCAGTTTTTTGGCTTGTTTGCTTCTTTTTAGTTGTTGGCACTTACTGGTTATTTCTTGGGGACATTTAGTCTGTACAAGTCTTGAAGTTTTTTTTCCCTTATTTTTCTCACCCATCACGGGTTCAGTCTTAATAGTCGCGATGTAATCGCTGATTTTTTTTAATTACATTCATGTTGATTACTCTTGCATCTCCCTTTTTCCAGTAACATGAGTGATGGTCCCAAAGGATTAAAAAAATTAGGGTTTTCTTCTTGTTCTCAGCCTTTTTTCCCTCTATCAGTGATTTTCTAGTGTGCATATAGTGTATTTGTCTTGGTTGTTATGCTTGTATGACTGCAATTGTCTATTGATTTGATTAATGTTTATTTCAAGCTTGATTTCTTTCTATGGTTTCTACAGTTTCTAAGTCACCCTCCACTCATTGATTGGTTTGCTTTTCTGAGATCGATTTCTCTTGTTCAAGAGTTTTCCTGCAATCAGGACATCTTTTACAAGTCACTTTTGGTTCATTAGTGTGAAGTTGTTTTCATTAGTGTCGAGTCATGTTGATGCTTTGAAGATTTATTTAGTTCCATTGTCAAGCATAGATTACAAATTGTTTGCTTTGATTGAAATGAAATAAACTCCTTGTTTTCATCCTTATGTTTCAGAAAGAGAAAGTGAAAGATTTTGTCATTTACATCTTTTTGAGACATTTCTTGCGTTTGAAACCATAAAGTGAAAGAGATTTTCATTTTCATTGAGTTGATTGCATTTTCATTTGTTCAATGCATTAGTTTTCATTGTTTAAATCAAAGTGAAAGGAAAAATCATTATTACATCTTAGTGAAAGTAAAGTGACTCTCATTTATGTAGGAGTGCATCTCGGCATTGCATTTGTTAGTAGAATGAAAGATTAGATTTCATTTTTACATTTAGCATTGGGAAGAATTGTGTTGATGCATTTTTGCTTGTTTCATGAATTATTTGGTTCTCTCTCTTCCTTTGTTAGTTTAGCCTTCATCGAATGAAAAGGTTTCATTTTCATCATTTAATTGTATTTTAGGAACAGATGACATCGTTGAGCCATCAAAATTGAAACTTAATTGAAGATAAACTTAGAATTTACCTCAATTAACCTAAGGAGCATTTGTCACTTAACACAAATATTTAGAGGTCTAGGCTAGAGATGTGTTCCAGCGTCTTTAAACATATAAGTTGTCACTAACTGCCTGGAGTGTATCTTGGGAGTGAAATCCCGACCTAGTATGGAAGTATATAGAAGGTTATCCGGTAATTTCGGGTATATTGGAGGCACTTCAGTATGATAAGTATATAGGGACTCTATCATCGAACGGTTCTGCATTAAACAGCACTAACATGAACTTGTGCTCCCCATACCATCACGTATATATTGGGAGACCCCACTAGGTTTCTATCCTTTAGCCATAGGTAACCGAGTTAGCCATCTTGTAAACGTGATACACTGAACCCAACATTCAAGGAGATTGGTCGTCGTACGCTAAGTCCTTATTTCTGTTGGGGTATATATTGTGGTTCACAGATACTTAGTAAACCCTCTTGCCTAGTTATTACCCATTTTGATTTATTTTTTGTTTCATGTCAATAAGATTAGCGTTAACTTGTCGAACCCAAGCAGTTTCTTCTTGGCCCAATATTGAGTAATTCCTGGTAAATTTTAATTTTAAATTATCCTTCAATGAACCATCTCTTCTTCTTCTGCTCTTGAGAGAAAGCCATCGTGGCTGAACCATTGAGTTCACCCCAAAGCTCCCCTTCGTTGTCTGATACTGAAGGGTGTTCAAAAGGAGTTCATCTAGAACTTCCTCAGTCACTTGAATCTCAAGGCTTTGAACTTGGAATTGTTCCAAGCATCCAACCCCTTACTTCTCATCCACCACCTTCAGATTCTTTGTATGCTCAAGAGTCTAATCTGGAAACCCATGAGAGTCCACAGAGGTTTGTCTTATATCCTCCAAATCCATTATTTGATCTTGTTGTTATATCTCCTCAATTTCCTTACAGTCCCTACGATCGACCTGGTGTTCTTTTGGAGTTATCTCCTCGTACATCTCAGATTCCTCCTAGCTTGTTGTTTACACCCATGGATTCAGAAGGTGAGATTCCAACATCTCCTCAAGGTCATTCGGAAGTTTTCGCTACTTAAACTCCTCATGTTGATGAAAAGAAAGAATATAAATTTCCTCTAGAAGGCTTTCCTTTTACAGGAAGAGTCTCGTCTCACACATTTCCTGAAACTAGTGGGCATATGTTTCCACATGGTTATACCACCTTAGCTCAATTAGTTTCAGGACTCCCAATGCTTCATATTTGTACCAAAATCCTATTTGGTAATCAAATTCCATGCCTACTTTTGGTCTGTTTATCCCGAACGTGACCTCTCAAATTCCTGTGCAAATTGTTATCATGTCAGTTCCCATTCAACTGAAGATTTCATCGCAACCTTTACCCTCATTTCAACCTTCCATTCTGGTACAACTAACTGTTTCGGTTCAAACGTCCGTAATTTCCTCATTCTCTCCATCAAGTGGAAAAAATGTACCACCTCTTGGGGGGGGAAATCAAAATGTTCCTCTTGTGTCAGGTGGAACCCATGTGAGTGGATTACAACCTCACATGGGTGGAGTCAATCAACCTTATTCTGGTGATATTTCCAACCCTGTTGGTCCATCCAGGTTGAGTAATATTTAGTATCAACAACATTAAACAGCCCAGATACCACTCCAACAAGCTTGTGTCCCATATGGTTCACAAGCATTGAAAAATACACCCTATATTCTACAAGCAAGACCTCATGTGCAACTTGGTCAATTCCTGTTGCATATGGTCAAATCCCATTTGGAACTTACCAATACCCACAGGGTATCCCTAAAGGAACTATCCAACAACCCCTGCAGCAACAATGGCAACCATTAAAACAGCAAGGGCAATATTTGCAGTAGCAAGGGAAACCTTTGTAGCAGTTTAAAAAACCTTTGCAACAACAAGCACAGTTTGTTCAACAACCTACTCAACCCTTGTATCTGTAAGGCCAACCTTTGCATCATACAGGTCAACCTTTGCAGCAGGAAGGTCAACTCCTGCAGCAGAAAGCTCAACTTGTATTTCAATAGGGTCAACCCCTGCAGTAGCAGGGCCAATCACTTTAGGTCCAGGGTCAACAGGTGCAACAATTGTACAATCCATATGCCACATATAATTCTTATCAATAGCCTATGGTCAGTCAATATCAAAGCTACCCTAGACAAAACCCACCTTATAGTCAAGGTACCCTTCAGTGGGGGCAGAATTAGATCCCTTATGGTCAAAATCCTCTACTTTTGGGGCAGAATCCTTACCAACAAGGTTGGAACCCACAGGTTGGACCTCCTCAGAGGCCTTACATGCCCTTTAATATGGAATTTCCATTTTTAGCTACATTCGAGCTCCCTGATGTCTCGTGGATTGCTAATGATCTAATTTTTCATTCACCTTTCTGGCCTCCAGTTCCTACTAAAATTTCGAGCGATTTCCCTAAGTTCGAAGGAAAATCTAAAGAGGACCCTCAAGCCCATGTAATGACATATCACTTACGGTGTTCTTCTAATTCTTATGTTGACGATTATGTTTGTCTCCACCTCTTTCAGCGAACCTTGACAGGTGTTGTCGCAAAATGGTATATCAAGTTGCCTCGAGATACCTATGCCAACTTTAACTCTTTGGCTATGGCCTTCCTCACCCACTTCCAATTTCCGGTTCGATATGAGATTGGTACTCATTTTCTCACATATATGAAGCAAGATATTGTGACCCATATTTCCGATCATATCCATGAATGGAGACATCGACGTCGCCTCATCAAATTTGAAATTCCTGATGAGTTGTTAACTAAATGGTTCACCAAATCATTCGTAAACAAAATTTCATCAGATATAGCAATGGGTGGATGTGTTATCGAGGACCAAGCTATTACGTGTGCTTAGTATCTAGACTTAGTATATTCCCAATATAACACTGAGATGTTGCCTAATGCTCCAAGGCCATATTCGGATCTGGCATCTTCAAAGTCTCCCAATGCACCACCTATTGATGGTATAATTGGATCAGTGTCTCAAACTTCCACCAAAGCTTTTGCGAAGCATAAATCTGTTTCGAATACCAGTTCCAATCGTCCTTCGAAAAATCTGTCCAATCTTGGTAAAACCTCCAAGGTCCATGTTGTCTAGTCTACCACGAAAGATAAAGCCTCGAAAGGTAAGAAAAAGGGTAAAGGCAAAGCCAAATCCAATACCCCGAAACAGGATCCTCCCAAATCATCTGCTGATGATGCCTCCAAATGAAAGCCGAAATATCCTTGCCTCATTTATGAGGAAGACCATTATACCAAGGATTGTCCTCGACGTGTTGAAGTTAGTTGTTTATTGAAAGGGACTCCGGCTATTTTGAAAGAAATATTTCCATCTCAGCAGACTCAGTTGGTAGACCAACCAGAATCCTCTGCGTCCTCTAGTTCTCAAGTTTTCATGATGCAGGGTTCATTTCCCATCTCTGTCACTACTCGATCGAACGATTACCAAGCCCCTCCTAAGTAGATAGTGGAGAAGGAAGCCACTGATGTACCCTCTACTTCTACTCTAGCCAGTTTTGGTCCACTCCATATTGAGCGACCTAATAATGAATTTGTTCTTCGACCACATCCTAAAGGTGTGCTTCGGAAATCATCCTATAATGCGAATGCTAGAGCCGCACAACATTATAGTATAGTCGAAGATCTAGCTCAAGCACCTTCTGTGATGTCTACTTTGGAAGTCCTCCAGACATGTCCAAAGCAATGGAAATCATTGTTATCTGCTATAGGGGATATTGATCCTGCTGATTCTAGTTTGGTTACTTTCGATCTTGAAAACCATGTTCCTCGTCTTCCTCATCAAATTGCTTTTCTGATTCAAGTTATTATAAAAGGAAAGATGATCCATTAGACTGTCATTGATGAATATGATTCCACCTGCATCATGTTTGTTTCATGTTGGAAAGCCATTGGCTCTCCACTCCTTAGCGAGTCCCCAAACACCTTGGAGGCCTTTGATGGGAAAGGCTCCCATCCATATGGTATGCTCACAAATTTTCCTATCATTTTGGAAGGAAATACTATTGAGCTAGAAGTACAAGTTGTAGACACAAATCTTAATTAAAAACTTCTTCTCGGGCGAAGTTGGACCCATGCCATGTTTTGTGTGGTTTCCTCTTTGTTCCGGGTGCTCCATTTTCCTCATGAAGGAAAAATAGTCAATGTCGACCAATTGTGTTTTTTCTCTTCTGGTGCTTCGAACGATAACGTTCCATATGTGGGAAATATCGACATTCCATATGAGAACGTGGGGGCATGTATTTTTAAAGATTCTGCTTTAATGGGAACATTTTCTCTCCCACCTCCAAATGTCTCCTCGATCAATATGATATCTATCTCTACAGATCCTTGGATTATTCCTTCTTCAGATCAGATTGATTCGTTTGGTGATTCCATGTCGCTAATTCCATTGGAATAGGCTTACCATGAAATTGTTTCGGCATCAGCGATTGCTTCAGAAAGTTGTTTTTAGTATGAAGTTGGATACTTATGTGCAATCTCCTTGGCTTGGTTCTTGGGATTCTCCAGATCCTTTGAATGACACATTCCCCACCGATGAGAGTATTGTTGAGGTTATGTCTCTTGATGAAACCCCTTGGAACAATATTCATCAACATTCTTCGTTTCTTCCAAGCCTAAGTGAAATTCCATCGTGTCTTGAAGCTTTCGTTTCTCATAACCTGATGCATCCACTTCAAACACTTGTTTTGGTACACAAAGTATTGTATGAAGGTAATATGGGAAATGTTACTGCAACCTTGCCTATTGACATTTCAATTCAACCTGAACTTTTCAAAATCTTTCAACTGTGAGCACCTTTTCCTCGTCATGTGATTAAGTTTTTCTTGCCTCCTTTCATGATATTTTTTCACCGAGTCTCTACCGTTTGCCCATTATCGCCATGGAGTTTTCATATTATTAATCGTAAGCCTTTTATGAGTTTTACTCCATTATTTTTCCAAATCGATGCTTACACGTTATGCCAATGGTGAAACTTCGGTTTTATTCTCTATCAATTGATTACCCGAGTCCGAAAATGGACTCCATCTGAAAATTATTATGCGTGAGTTCCATAAAATTACTTTTGTACATTAGTGTGTGAATTCATTGGTGTGTACTCTTTTTATTTTTTGGTGTGATTGTTTTCTTTACAGACATGTGTTTTCTCCTAACATTGTGTTCCACTCGGTTTGTAGATGTCGTCAAACCATTATGTTGGTTTTGTTGATGGTGCTTATCGTAGCACACAGAACATGTCTTTCGCACCTTGGGAACTCTTTGCCCCTGATGGCGAGTTGGTTGATTTACAAGGTATTTTCCTAGGACGGACAACTAATAATATTACCGAATACAGTGCATTCATTGAATTATTGTCATAAGTAGTTTCTATTGGCATTAGAAATTTAGTTATTAAATTAGACTTGCAACTCTTTGTGTTACAATTAAATAATCATTATTCAATAAGAAATCCACAAATTTTGCGTATGTATCTACGTGTTCAATTACTGGAAAGAAATTTTGATTTTATCACATATCAACAAATTCCACGTAATTTGAATACATTAACGGATGCATTAGCAAATTATGTTCTTGATAGACATTTGTGTAATTAGAAAAACTGATCATATCACCATGACACATGAACACATAAGTAGAAAATAAAACATGCATATGTATATATATATATGTCACGTCTGTTAAGGTTTTTTCATCAAAATCGCAAAAAATAAAGTGTTTCGAGACACATGGCTTTCAAAAGCCTACAATAGTGCAAAAAACAAGTAGAAAGGCTATGCGCCTGCATGACGCTCGTGATAACATGAGACTACCCAAATCACTCGGCCTAAAAGCCGACGTAGTCTCACAAGCACTTCGACTGAATGCTTCTGCTATCTTAGTGGCACATCATCTATAGTCGCATATTCTAGAATCCCACGGGTAATCACTTCCAGATTGTGTTTCATCTCCACCGTGGGGTTTTCTCCTTCCTCATAGGGAGCATCTTCTCCCTAATGTGTTACTCGTCGTGCTATTGGCGACATACTAGGATGCTTTCCTGGCCCAACATATACACATTTATCACAAGTTAAATCTTACATACACTTTCACAAAAAAATCATAAAAAAAATTGAAAAATCCAAAAACAAGTTTTACCTGCATCAGTCCACTGTTCACCTGGTGGCAGACGTAGTTATGGGTCCCATCTAAAATTTGTTCCTACATAGGTGTAGTCATCCACAACAATCAGTTGACGATGCAACCAAATAAAAAACTGCGAAGGGAAATGCATCTAATGACCCCTTCCTCCTCAAGGCATGAGTTCACTCCATCTAACCGGCCTCAGATTCCTATGGAGCAGGATTCAGTACCTTTGTCCACTAATACCAAAACAGGGGCACACGCTCCAGAAAGAAAGTAACTAGAATTGACCTGAAGGCAAACTGTTTCAAGTTTCCTCGCTTACCTTTGGTCAGTTGACTCTTCATATTGGCCAGTAACCCTCCACACCGGTCGAATATTGTTGGAGTAAGGCATTCTATTGCATACTAGAACTGATATTTTAAAGTCTTGTGTAAAGCCTACATCCCAGATACATGAGCTATGGTGTATAGGATCATTCTCAAGGGAATATTGTCAACTGTCACTATTTTCACCTTCCCACCCATTGTCATCTCGCACTTGGGCAATGTCTCCTGATTAGGGCACTAATGCTCTCACATCCAGGACGAGATCCGAAAAGTTGAACTCGTTCCCATCTTTCAGACAATCCAGTAATGAATTAAATGTCTGTCTCTTCCAGTAAACTCTTGATCCCCAATAATTAATATTTCCCTATCAACATCCCATAAACTGATCAAGTAGTGCAGCAACTCATTTTGGGTTCTGATTCCTGTAGTTCTGAAGAATTTCAATAGCCCACAATTCCTCAAAGTGTTCACACATTGTGAATTTTGGGATGCCTCGTGCTCTTCTGCCTCATGGCCTCTTTCCTTCCATTCAAGGACCATGTTGTCAAAAATCTCCTGCAAACAATCATTAAACATTAATTAATTATTTTTCATGGATTAAAACTCAGAGATTTTAACCTAAAAGGAAGATTTTTCCCTAAAAATTCCACCCCGCGATCATCGCATCTGTTTTTATTAAACTGCAATTTCATCACGAGGGCCTTTCGACCCAGGGGCAATCATCGCGGGTCTGATGAGAAAACCTATGATGGTCACCCACGCTGTTAAAAATTAAAATCCTTCCCTCTGGAAAGAAAAAATTCGATGCAAATGCACAAAAATACAATGAAATGCAAGAGAAAACGTAGGGCTCTTAACTGTAGCTAAAGGTTAGAGAAATCTTTCCCTGGATCTCCCACACTGTTCGCCTAAAAATTTGAAGAAAATGGGGTAAAAATATATTCTCAAACTTACTCCAGTGAAATGGTAAAGAAGTTTTTACTTGTAGTCAATTCATAAGTTTTAAATTCATTTTTTGCAAATATTTTATTAATATTTTATTATTTTCCTCGATAATACTGATCTGTGGTTATCTTTGTGAATTTATAGGTACTTTTGGTGGATACAGTGATTATTCTTGACTAATTGGACGAGTTTTATTTTGACTCTTTTTCGGACTCGTTAAAAACAAACGAAAAGGGAACCCCACTGGAGTCATCTTTAAGCTCTTTTCTGACTCTCGAAACATGAAAATATTCCCAAGTACTTGTCTTTTTGAACTCGTTAAATTAAATGAATTGATGTCATCTCAGTATATGTTTACCCCTTTTTCGGGCTAAGGTTGACTATTTACGAAAAAGGTACACCTTAGTTGACATGATCAAGAGGTTCTCTCGAATATTATTTTCTACCTTTTCAAGTTCGAGGGACAAATTACGAAAAGGGACATAATGGAGTTTTATTTTTCATCTCTTTTTCAAAATCTCTAAATATGAAAAATCTACCGAGTTATTCTTCCATCGGACTCGTTAAAACTTTTACGACAAAAGACTCGTCACCATGATGAGACCGAGTTTCCCCTTCCAAGGACTCGTAAAACTTATTGTGATGGATTCATTTGAAGAGTGAACTTATATGACAAGCATATGCTATCCCCTTCAAGCTTGTGTTTAAAAATAATTGGGGTACTTGCTAGAAATAGTGGGGAAAAATGAAAGTGAAACATCCTTTGTATAGGTAGCATGTCGCTCTTGAACATGACACTCTTCTACTTCTCGTGTCAAGTTTGGGATATCCACACTCAGTCACTTGTCCTCCCGGGTTTGGGTGATCCATTTTGCCTCTCATCTAACTATTCCATTTCATCATGACCCCTGGTCTTATGTTGATTCAAATGCTGCCACACTCCGGAGTTGTGTCGCCAATGTTCAAGAGAAGTCCTATATGCAGTTCATTACCTATAGATTTTCTGACCCTTTGCTATAGTCTTGGATCCTATTCTTCTCATTCCAATTTATTCCTTGTTTTGTGTCGATGATGGGGGAATCATCATGGCCCTCCTTTGATGAGTCACTTCCTTTCAACTTCAGCTCATCATTGGCCATCGATCGGATGATTCCAGGAGTGTTCGACTTCAGCTTCTTTTTCACATTCATGGATTGTACTGTCGTACCTTGAGAATCATTTTCATTGCTAGTGGTTTCTCTCGTGCCTGTTAATAGTCCACATTATTGGCTGGTAATCAGGTAGTTTTCTAGCATGTTCGACTTCAACACGTTCATTTTCATGTTAGAATTCATACTTTGATTGGGTTGGGATGGAGCGGAAGACCCTGAGTCTTGTCTGATATGACTCAGGCTGCGTGGAGTTATGTATTATTCATTATTGTACACATGTTTCTACTATACAGATGGTTGTGACCATACCATGGGACTTTACATTTTTTATCATCCTTCTATATTGGATGGCTACGTCCACATCGTGGATCTTAGATTTGTTGATGATCCTTTTCATTTGGATGGTTGCACCAATACCATGGATCCTTTTACATAGTCCTTATTATTCAGATGGCTACATCTATACTGTGGATTCATGTTTTGACATCAGATATGTATATGTATATGCGTCCTTGATTTGCAGGTCTCCTGACTGTGTTTGTTCTTGTCCTTGCAAAAGCTCGTAAAACATCTCAGCGATCACTCCATGTTTTTCTTTCATGCTTTAGGGGGCATCTATTACATAGTATTTTGTCACACCTCCTGCACTTCCCTGTGACATACCCCGAAGTGCCTGAAACATGACCATCATGCAATGTACTCATCCAGATATGTAGCTTAGATCCTCCCTAAAACATTGATTGGAAAATTCCTTGAGCTTCCCTTGAAGGAAATGGCTATAAAACCCTAATTGTAGAATCATCACTTCCCTACTACTGAAAATCATGATGATCTCTAGTTTCACTATACTAGCACCGCGATGCCATCACACGTTTTTCTTGGATACCAGCGATGATACCTAAAAGGAAATTTTCCCAAAGAGGACAACAAGCTTTGTGATCTAGAGGCTTCCAGAACGATGAGCTGGAGGTTTTTCGCCGTGGATGAGGTCAATTTCTCTCAAATTGGCCTTTTGGTCTTATCCCTATGAGCTACCTCCTTGAGATGAGGGCCTTCTCCTATCTTTGGAGAGATCCTAACTCCCTTTCCCTGCCTATATATTCATCATGTCCCATTCCCAAATAGTTGGTCTTTGGCTATTTGCACCCTTATGCTCAGATTGTGCCTACATGCTACTCATTTGGCTTGGAGAAAGAATGCTTGGAGAGCTTCAACTTGGACTTGGACATTCATTCAAGGAGAGCTTATTGACATCAAGTCTTGGTTGTATGCTTCCTCCTTTATTCTATTAATATATACAACTACTGGTTCATTTTCCATAAATGTGTATGTTAATGCATCATTTATCTTAATGATCCTTGATGTGTTAAGTAGGTTACTTTTGATTATGCTATTTGTACTTACATGTTTTGTTGTGTCTTGATCTCTTGTGCATGCATTAAAACATGTGAGCAGTAGGATCGAGCCTGTGGTGCAAGAGATTCAAGGTCTTCAACAAAGGAGGATATTGTAGCATCAGAATGAGGTAGGCCATCTTCCTCTTCCTCTATTTCTATTGTAACTTAGGAAAGTGTGAAGTATATTATCACATAGGTTGATAGTCCCACTCATTGGGCTATAGGGATCGTCTCTATCCGTAGAGAGAATTTCCTAGACAACAGGAGGTTTCAATCGATTGTTGAATTACTAACTCTTTTCCTTCTCTCGTGATTTCTTCTTTGTGATATTTTATTGAGTTAGGTTTGTTGTTCCATTAGCCATAGATAGCTTTGATCTAATGGAGAAGGAGGTTCCAATAAATTGTTGAAATACTAACTCTTTCCTTATCTTTTGATTTCTTCTTTGTGATCTTTCCCGAGTTTTTTCCATCTTTCTTCACTAACCTTCTTCCTTGAATTGCTTCTTCCCACCCCTCAAACTCATCTTGTTTCTCAAATGGCTTCCTTGCTTGCATCCTTGTTGACTGAAATGTGTGAACTTGATGCATCTTAAATTCCTTTAGAATCCCCATAACATCACCTTCTTCATTATTGGATGGACCCATTTCTCACCAAATTGGGAACTTAGCCACTTTATTTGGAGTGTAACTTAATTCCTCCAAGGTTTGGGTTTACACTACCAGAGTTCAAAAGATCCTTTTGTGTTGGAGCTACTACATTTGAGAATGTTTTATTGTCAATATAAGTTAAAGCTTCATCCCTATTTGGGTTCACTTTGATCCTTCTCCTTGGTTTGACGAAGACATTTTGGTTCCATTCCCTTCTCTTGATTAGGGATTTGTCCTATAAATTTATATGCAACAATGACTTATTTCTTCCCATCAAGGACCTCTAGCTAAACAATTTTCTTTTCCTTCTTTCTCCTCTATCTCATTTTTCATTCCTCCTCCTTTCCCTATTCAATTTACTATTGATTTAACTTAAAAATTTTAGCAAAATGTCCATATTCATGGTAGGTTTTGATTGTTGCTAATAATCCATTGTCTATAAATGGGATTAATTATCTAAGGTGAGAAAAACATCCTATTGAAGTCTTTTTTCTAGATCGACTTCTACATAAATTTTAGTTTAAGTGAACATATGATCTTTTGGTTTTGCTATGTCAATGCATATATCCAAGAAGTTCCCTATGCTTCTCATAACGTCTACATTCCAGTAGTGTAGAGGAAAATGAGGCAAATAGACCTAGACTAGAATGATTGTGAGAAATTGGAATATCATACTTTGCATCTAGTGATTCAAATACATACTTCTAGTGCCATAAGAATATGTTCCATTTTAAATATTAAGACTTTGTCCTCTTTTCTTTCAAATAAAGAGAACATATTAACCTTTACCACAGGACAAATGGTTCAAAGTTTCCTTTGATTAAGGATTTCTAACTTTACGGAATCCAAAACATTGTTTCTCTTGGGAATGGCTAGAGTCCAATGATCTAATCAATCAAGCCCTTGCTTGCCATTGCTAAAGCCATACTATGAGAATCAGTGACAAAGAGAAATCTTTAAAACTTCATCCAATTTCTTTACAAATCTAAAGGGTTAGGTTTTTTTTTGTTTTCGAAACAAATCAATCAACTTTTGAAAGGATGATCAATCTCTAGAAAAAAAAAGCACCCCCTCTAAACTAGAATACCATAATAAAGAAAAAATGATACACAACTTAAGTTATGATTCACAACTTTTTACCAATACTTTAATTCTATTCATAAATAATATTAACAATAAAATATATATAATAAATGAATAATTAAAATAAATAATATAATAACTTATTATAATTCATAGATATATCACCCCGGGGCTTTGGATTGATGGTGAATGGGTGCATTGTTAAGACACTCCCTGCAATAGGTCACTGGTTCAAATCTCTCGTGGGTGCTTACCTACCAAAAAAAATCATAAATATATTACATAAAACCATATTCCAAGAAAATATTGTCACATAAAATTTTGTAAAAAATTAATGTGACTATTAAATTAATCAAAAATATATTACATAAAACCATGTTCCTTGAAAATATGGTCCCATAAAATTTTGTGAAAAAGTGATGCCACTGTTAAAATTAATGAGAAATGGAATACGAAGATGGGTTGAGAATGAGAAATGAATATTAAAACCATGTTTCTAAAATATTGTCACATAAACTTTTGTGAAAAAGTAATGTGACAATTAAAAGGAATGAGAAATTAAATGTGGAGATAGGTTGAGAATGAGAAATGAATGTTGAGAGAAAGATTCACACAAATGCCTATCATGTACGCTGAACCTTCTCAGCCTATCATGTACGCTGAACCTTCACACTATGTGAGAGTGGTGAATTCAATCAATGACTTCGAGCCATCGTGGAAGTCCTTTTCAGTGCCCACAACATTTTTACAATTAGTGATAATTATATTTAAAATTTTATATTATAAATTTTATTTAAATTAATATTATAATTAAATAAAATAATATTTTATTTAATTAGTAAATAATTCTTTAATTTTATCTAGTTATTAAAAATATATCAAAATAATAATAATAATTTTAATTAATAATTTTATTTAACAAAATTATAAATTAAATATGTATATTGCAGGAAAGGAAGGTTATTTGTTTTTTTTTTGTTTACTTTGAATAATTCAAATTTGTAAATAATAAAATTTCATAAAGTTATTAAAATTTTGGAAAACTAAATATAAAACTTAATATTAAAGAAATTAAAAATAATTTTGATTTTTATAAAAATTATATTCCAATTTTATAATTAGTTGAAAACAGATTAATTTTATGGGTTTTAAAATTCAATTGTCAGAAAAAATAATAATTTCAAAACAACAAAATTTCAAAAAAAATCTTATAACTACACGTAACACAAATGGTACAATACCATTAATTCTACATGAGCACTGTTAGCTTTGTTGGCGTTTGGCTCAAAAATGGATCCAAAACACTCCCAAAGTCTCCAAAGTTTGCTTAAATTCATGTAAATGGATCCAAATATGCTCCAAAGCACTCCCTAATTCTTCAAAAGTGCTTAAGATCATCTAAATATCCAAACAAGCGAGGGAGGAAAGCCCTTGGAAGGGTGGAAATACACTATCGAGAGGCAAAAATGCTTGAAAACCATGAAAAACCCACAATCGCAGGCTTAAACAGAGAAATGAACAGCAGCCGTTAGATCTGGCCGATCAACGGCTCAGATCTAAGTGGCTAATTGCAATCGGTCGAGCAAAAGGAACAATTTAAAGTTGGGCACATGACACTACCGATCAGCG
>APFE030285182.1:49422-68409 GCA_000404065.3 Pinus taeda
TGGATTGTGAGTTGTTGGCAAGTTTGGAAGTGAGGAATAGGGCATGTGTCTTTTTTGCAGAACCTGGTGGTGCGTTTATATATCAGACACCCATATAGCAGTTGTACCTACTGTCAATAAGATTGTTTTCAAGGAGCTGAATAGCAACTGTGATTAATGTCTGCTTTCACCCTCTAAGAGAAAGCATTTCAAGTTTTAGCTTCTAGTTGTATTACATATGAGATTTCTCACAACTTGGTAGTTCTTATTTACCAAATAGAGAGCACTATGCTAATGAATTTTCCTGGCATAAATTAATGAAAGTTTTGTGCCATTTTTTTTTCTGGGCTATCTATATGTAAGCCATTTATCTTATAAATATTGGTAATTAAGATATGTTAAAATATCAATTTTGCACTTGATTCTGTTAATGCTGGTTTTTTAGATTAAAGTCAAGTGAGTTTAACTGAAAAAATTGCTCAATTCAAATCTCTTCAAGTAGTTCCTGTGGTGTTTTAAGAAACAATTTGCCCAATTCCCGTGGTGCTTAAGAAACTTATTTGCCATTGCTGTGATTTTTTTTTGCTCTGTAGTAAATGTACTGTAATTTAATTTTGTGCAGTAAATGTATTGTAATTTAATCTGACATATCACTCTCTACCTTATGTGGGTAGTTGGAGATTTGATTTTGATTTTTCCATCTTTTGTTTAAAAACATGTCCACAGGTAAGAGGTTCATACCATACTTCATATATGTTTGATTGCTTGTGTTAGGAAGTTTGTTATCCTGGATCTACTTCCCATGTTTTATGTTTAATTCACAAGACTCTCAAGTTTCTATTAAACTGGCTTACGACTTTTTCAAGTTTTTACTAAAATTGCCTCTTTGTTTCTAAACCAAGGCCTGTTTGCAGTAAAGGCTTATAGGCTTATGGATATTTTGACTTTTGATGCTATTGGATTACTTATTTTCATCTAAGGATAACAAAATGGAGCAATTGATCCTATTGATACAGACACTGGTTTCTGTTTTTAGAAGGTTCTATTAAAATTGGCTCACGTCTCTTTCATGTATCTACTAAAATTGGTTCGTTGCTTTTAATGCAAGATCTCTTTGCAGTAACGCTAAGTAAAGGCTTATGGAAAATTTGACTTAAGGTCCTGTTGGGTTACTTATTTTCATCTAAGAAGGACAAGAGAAAGGAGCAATTTTTTCTTTTCATTCCCATCAATTACCATAGCATCGTTTAAATTCAGTGATCTTGGCATCAATGCAATGCATATTCAGCATGTTAATCCGGATAAAGAAGCACATTATCTTTTGAAATGGATGAAATATGTTATTAATTTATTAATATTAATGTATATTTATTTTGATTTTTAATTTATTAAACATAGAGAAGATTAAAACCATGGAAGCTTTAGATGTAAGCAGAATTAAAAAAAAAAAAAAATGGAAATTTCAGAGTTGAGTAGAATTAGGGAAAATGTAAAGTTTAGAATTAAGTTGAATTTATATTCATTTTTTAAGCTACACTTACAGGATTTTGAACCAGCGATCTTCACATAAAAAGGATTTGGAATCAGCGATCTTCACATAAGAAGTGCCTTAAAACAATCAGCTTTATCATGGACTCTTCTAAGCCCATGGATTAAATTAAATTAATGTTAATTTATTTTATATTTTATATTATTTTTTAAATATTAAATAATATAACCAGTTTCAGGCTACCTCTAGAATTTGGCTTACCTGAAATTGTTGATATCACAATTTTTTTTCTTTAAACTGTGATTTCAACCATCTAGGTTGATTGAGAGAACCTGTTACACTCTAATATTGTAACTTCAGGTACTTGAGATTCTAAGATTTGATTTGTGGACAATAGATATAAACAAGAAAGATTGTATGAGTGCCCTTTATGAACAAGTATGTCACTTGTTTATGTACAATATCTCATCACATGCATTGTAAAAGTAGTTAATTTCATTTTATAAATAATAAAACTGAGAAATAAGATTTTGCAAGTAATCATGAGGGTCAATTGAGTTTATTTCTAGTGTTTAAAAAGAATGATTGCTATCTTTGCTACTCAAATTTAATTGTCATTATATAATGACTTTAAATCTTGTTATACGGTCTTGAACCCTAAAAAAATCCATGAAATGCTTGATTTACATTAAAAAAAAATACTCATATAGATTGAACAGATAAATTGGCAAAATGCAACTTTACTTTCGAACTATCTCTCAAAGTCTTCCAAAAACAGGTACTATCCAACCAATTATGTAAACTGGAAGAGAAATAAATTGAAACTAGTTTCAAGAGAAATATGTGTTATTAAGAATAAATTTCTTATAAACATAGTAAAGAAACCTTTCATCACTGATCAACGACCAACGAACAAATCACATAGCATATCAATATCTCTCCAGAAACAAAGCTCTGAGAAGGTGTTTGGAAGGATCAGACAACATCATAATGTATTGATGATAATCACAAAACCATGAATCAGTGACTTTTCTCAAAATACATTTGCCCATGTACATGGAATATATTACATTTCTCCATAAATTTGTCTCCCATACAAAAAACCGTAATCATTGCATGTTGGGGAAAAATAAAACATTAATAGGTTCTTCTTTAGTGAAAGAACCATGCTATGATAGACTCCAGAAAAATGATAACAACAACCCATTCGCACAATGGGGATTTATATTGATGGTGATCAATGATTTCTGTTGTAGTGGATGGTGATTCTATGTCATATTTGGCATCTACATATGTGCTTAAAAATGCTCTGGACATTATATTAGTGGACATCTTTTCAATATCTGCAGAGTGATTGATGGTAAAATGTTGAAATTGACAACTCCAATTTATTGCTTCCTTATGAAGAGGTTTTAAATTGTCCTTCTGAACCCGATAGATGCCTTTCATCTGATTACATATCAACTCCGAGTTGGTGAAGACTTCAATATCATTGACATCATACTGTTTTGCCTCTTTTAACCCTTCAACAAGGGCAATGTAATATGCCTCATTGTTTGTCGTCATTCCAGGCACTTCTCTCTTTCCATGAAATAAATGATTTGTTGCCATATTGTAAAGGACGAATTTAATAACTGTTCGACCTAGATTTGGAAAGCAAGACACTTCAATGCATAAACGCCACTTTTGCACCATTTTTTACACTTCAAAAACCTGAAAAATAAATAACAATAAATTCATGTTAAACAAGTAGACAATTATCTATTTCCTAATACTCGACATGTTTTTCAATCATATATAATTAAAAAAAGCAGAGAATTTGTGTTCATTTACACTGCAACACTTTCAATACTGGCAACTATTCTGCAAAAAACACATTTAGCAATCACCACTTTATATAGATGAAATGCTCATTATAGGACACAAATACATCTATGAGTTTTAAAATAAATGATACTCAAGGAAGTGAATATTGTATGCAGTTCCCTTATTTTTGGATGTGTGAATATGACTAATTCTGATCATAGACTAATTCACATCATTCTTTGGTGTGTCTGTTGATAGTAAGTACAGATTCCCTTATTTTGGGATGTGTGAATAGATTAATTCAGATCACAGTGAACATATTGCTTCATTATTCTCAAACATTTATGTATCTTAGTCCCCTCACAAAGGTACCATTACACTAAAGGGGGGAGAATTATAGTGTATTATGGTGTGTCATAAATACCATCCTGTACAGCATCATCATTTCCCAACATTCTTATTTTTAAGCGACAGCCAGAGTGTGTCCATAAGGTATTCAAGGAGCTGAAGAAATTTTCATCCTTTACAAGCCTGAAACTGCTATCCACCAAGGTTTACAGGTCCCTTGACTCGTTTGCAAGGGTTTTGATTAAAAGATGATTGTTTCTAGGTCAAAATTTAAAACACAGAAAAGTAGGACTTCCTTTAACACATGATGTACTCTGATTTGCATAACAATCACATCTTGTCATGCAATTTGTCAAAAGCTTGGGCTACCATCATCTTTTCACAAAGGAAATCACAAGTTATTCCAATTTACACAAGCATTGGATCACAAACTGAGCTAGCATATGTTTCTCATTCCAAGGTGATGCATTGTGTTGAAGCAACAAGCAAACAGTCTGTCGGATCACAAATACCAGCCAGTGTTCAATAAGCATCCACTTGGTAATTGGAAGAAGATTCCCAACATAGTAGTGGATCATTAGCTTTCTATTCAAGAATGGCATTAAGGGCATGGTCAAGGTTGAATCTTGGTCTATGCTTCGTATCATTTACACAGTGTGTTCCAATTGAACCTTCTACATGTGGTTGATAGAAGGTTCAACTGGACAAAATAACCTTGCTCTAAACACAACTATAGAAGCCTAGAGATTGGTATTGGCTGGAAAATTTCAATTGCTTCATTAGTGTTGTGACTTGTACAGGAACATTCCCAACATAATATCTCCAAGAATACTTGGAAACTGCTTCTAGAATTCACACAACATAAACCCACAAATCTCAAAGGCTATGATCCTCAGGGTAGAAGATAAACTAAACTTCATAACAAATATGGAGTGCCTCTGTTAAATACAGCTCTGTCTACTCAATTAGCATTGCAAGCAAGCAGCCAAGCAGTGGACCAATCTAGAATGGAGGCTTTGATATTGCCATTTCTAGTTTCTACAAACAACACCAACTTCACATGCCTTCAAAAGAATGGTGAGTATAGAGGTGATCGTAGAGAAGTTGCACTCAGAATTGCATTGAACACAAAAACTAAAACTCAAAGACCTGATTGGCATACTGAACAACAAAGGTACATCTTGTTATTCCATTGCCGACTAACTGTTGTGCAAGCTACACTGAAGACAGAGATCTTTGTACAAGACATAGAACACCACAGGAACTACTTGAAGAGAGTTGAATTAAGCAATTTTTTTCAGTTAAACTCTCTTGACTTTAATCTAAAAGACCAACATTAACAGAATCAAGTGCAAAATTGATATTTTAACATATCTTAACTACCAATATTTATAAGAGAAACGACTTACATATAGATAGCCCAGAAAAATGGTACAAAGCTTTCATTAATCTCTGCCAGGAAAATTCATTAGCACAGTGCTCTCTATTTGGTAAATAAGAACTACCAAGTTGTGAGAAATCTCATATGTAATACAACTAGAAGCTAAAACTTGAAATGCTTTCTCTTAGAGGGTGAAAGCAGGCATTAATCACAGTTGTTGTTCAGCTCCTTGAAAACAAACTTATTGACAGTAGGTACAACTGCTATATGGGTGTCTGATATATAAATGCACCACTAGGTTCTGCAACAAAGACACATGCCCTATTCCTCACTTCCAAACTTGCCAGCAACTCACAATCCAGGATTGGTGATGAGAACGATTCTAGGACAGTTTAAATTAAACACTCCTTCAAAAATACCAAATCAAGCTTCAATTCCAAATAAGGGGTTTGATTTGTGTCTTGCTTGCTTACAGTAACTCATTCCAAGAATCAGGAACTCCAGGCAGACACCAGTGGCTGCAATCCTGAGAATTCAAGATTTTATTTTCAGCCAATCCTCTACCATACACAGAAGGGTGACCATCTTTTCGAAATTCTGTCAGCTTTGTGATATTCAAGAAAGTTACTCGTGTTTTCATTTGTTTTATTACCTCCTCCACTATTTTCATCTGTACAGGATAATAACCCACTAATGTGTCATCGAAGATAGGCTGGGACTCACCCACACATCTTCCCCCTGAATTCCATTGTCCACCCCTGTTTCTAGCCAACTTAAAGTATTAAGCTACAGCAGGCAGACTGCAAGAAAAATATAGCATCCCCAACAATGCAAGCAAATAGTCAGACTGTCTCACCAGAAATGTGATGGTGAATAGCTCCGAAAGAAGACATGAGTCTTTCTAGGGTCTACATGTGTGTCTACCCATGATGCCCATGTCATCAACGCCCTTCTGAAAGCAAGTAGAACATCAAAATAGGGATGCACTTGGCCTCCTTCCTCATAGTAATTTCGTCTGTCAGTATCCAATGTTATGAGAACATTAGGCACAAAGAAGAAGATATTTTTGCAGCTCCCTAAAATTTTTGTAATTACGTATAGTTGAGAATGTCCTCAACATCCATAAAGCTAAGTTGTACCATCTGAAGAGATTCTAGGAAGTACCCTTCTGATGTCTTGGAGTGAGTCCACCAGTGTGCAGAATTAAATATCAGAATATCAGCTCCTTTCCACTTAGAGGAAGCTTTATCAATCCTGTCGATCCGTAGAGTTTGTCTTCTTCTCTTTCCAATTCTAGCCTTGCCCTTTTGGACCAAGAAGTGGGTAACGTAGAATTCAATTGTGCAATGATAATCCATGAACATGAAGGTATAGAATCCTTTTCCTTTCGTAATTTTTCGATGATGAGTTTCATATACTCGTCTCTTGTCAGGAACAGCCTCACTTAGAAGACAAAGCATGGATTCCCATTGGTTTCGATTGATGGAATCCCCAACAAAAACAAGCCGCTTGCCTCTTAATTGTTCTAGCATGTCGGTAGCATTGAATCTTGGAAGATTGCAGTCTCGAGGTTGCCATCTCCATTTCATATAATCCAAATCTGGTCTACCATTTGCTTCACAGTCGAATGCTTCATCTATGAAGGGGCAAGACCTTGTCCGATACAAGGGATAGGAGTTGTCAAGAACCCATTTTCCATCAAATATATTGCATAGAGTCATCATCCCACTCTTTGCCTTGGGTACCGGTGCCAGATTCTTCACACTGTCTCTGCTTGAACCTTCAATATGACCCACTTCAGTTCTGGGCTTGCTGGGACCTAAAATGCTGTCACTCACCCCAGCAGTAGGGGAAGGGCTTGAAGAAGCAATAACTGTGGTATTAATGTATGGAATAACCACAGGGCTGGAGCTAGGGATGGGGCTGAGCGCCCTAAACTCGCCATTCTTTTTCACAGGTGGACTGGCCCTAATATAAATGGGTCCATTCATTTTATCATTAAATGCACTCATTCCTTTTGCCTGGCCTTCCTCTTTCTCTGCAGACGAGTTCAGAGTTAATGGAGGCAATAAGGAATTGGAAAACGAAGTCTGCATTTTGTCTCTGGATTCAATGTCCTCAGTGGATTCAAATACTTCGGATTTCTTAAACAAGCCCATGGAACCAGTGAAATGGATCCACTCGGGCAACACAATGACTGCGTTGAAGGTTAGAAAATACAAACCCAGAACAAGTGAACCTGTTAATGCAGAACCCCAAAGCAGTATTCGCCTTGGCTTGACTATCCAGACTCGTTTTCCATCCATTTACAGCAATAGATGTCAGGATTAATATTACCCACATGAACATAAATGCTTCTTCAATCTGCACAGAGAAGTATCTGGTCCTCCACAATGGGAAATAGAGAAAAAGGCTTGAAACTCCCTCATGCTCTGTTCACTGTCTGCCACTAAAAAAAATTTAATGGCTAATTTAACTAATACGCTCTGGGATTCAGCCTTGTTCGCCCATCCTGAAGTCTTGAATCCAAACCGTTTTGTAACTGATGAGCACAGCGACTTTATCAATTTGAAACACAGGAAAGTAGGACTGCAGAGCGGATGGTACCTGGGTTTGGAGATGCAGAGCGGAATTGCAGAGCTCCGGAGTCGAGGAGGAAGGTGAGTGAGGGAGCAACCGGGGATTTCACCTCCTCAATTCGAATTGGAACCGTCCCCGATCTATCAGGCGATGTCAGGATTTACAGCTGCGATCAGATCCATTGTCAGGGAATGTCAGGATTGCCAGGGAATGTCAGGATTGCCAGGGGAGGGTGGCGGCAAAAGAAAGAGGGTGGCGGAGGTAGGGGAGGTTGGCGGGATGGCTAGCAGCTGGAGCCGGACGATTTTCCGGCCGCTGCCGGAAAACGAGCCATTCTACCGCCTAGATAAACTACTCCCTTCAAAAATATTCATGGACGTTGGCCATGATGTCATGTGTGAAATTTTTGACCCCGTACAATTTAAATTTAAATCTTAACCTCTTCCGTATGAATTTAAAAATAAATGTATATTTTAAGCAACATTTTCTAAGTCGAATTTTACCAAAGCCGGATGTATTGGAAACATTAGCTCCTAGAATCACTCAGGGGAAGCCTATCACTCACGAGGAGGGATTGATTTCGGAACAAATTAAATGATTTCTATAAAACTAATTAGATATGATTATTCTTTGAAAAACGCATTTATTATAAGTAAATATTAAGGTTGTATCTATATGATACGGTGTGTTTTCTAAAAAAAAAAATTTATATCGTATTGTCATATTTTTGTATATTATATTTTTCTCATATTTATGTTTTTATTATATTATTTTTAATAGTAGTCTAATATTATTGTATATTTTTTAATTTCATTATTTTCATAAATGTAATAAAATAAAATTCACATTTAAACTTCATATACAAGGATATCTTAGTTATATCAATAATTCATATATATTTTAATATTTAATAATAAAACATGGAAATATACATGTTTTCTAAGTAGAAAACATCACACCTAGTCAACAAAAAGAGATAAGTGCTTTTTAATAATAGAGAACACTTTAATAAAACATGGAAATATACATGTTTTCTAAGTAGAAAACATCATACCTAGCCAACAAAAAGAGATAAGTGTTTTTTAATAATAGAGAACACTTTTACAACATTTTGAGATGTAATTTAATATTATTTTTCATAATATTTGTTGAGTCAATTTTCATTATAGTTTGTATTATCTTAGTTTTCAAATATATGCATATTAGTTTGTCATTTCATTCTTGAAATCAATGAAACTTTATTATGTTTCTTTCCAACCTCACTAAAATAAATAAGATATAAGCTTTCAAATTCTTAATAGAATTTGGAAGCTATTAAACTTTAGTTGGAATTGATAATTTCACATCCCAATACTAGTAAGATTTCATGCTTGCAATTAATAATGCTATAGTTATATATCCCATAAATCCCAAATTCCTTAATTCTTGGCATTTTGCAATTAATAATGTTAGTCATAAATCCCAAATTCATTAATTCTTGGTCGTTTATAGTTACACTTCCTTGTACATTAAGATTTTTCAGATTGACAATTCTAAATGTAATAAACATTTACAATGTTTAAGGGTTTGGAAAAACCAATAGAATAAGATGATGATAATGTAATTATTAAGTTTAATGTATGTGGGAGGGGCTTCATAGAGACTATTTGACTAGATTTAGTAGCTAAGGTTCAATGTCATAGAGTAACTCAACCAAAGATGTTGTCAATGAGGTAGTTTAGTTGGTCAATTGACTATTCAGGTTAACCAACAAGAAGTTACAAGTCACAACTACCTTCATTTATGTAATGCATAAATAGATAAAGATGTAAAATGTAAAATAACTTTTTTTATTGTTGGCCATATATTAATAGTGTAATCTAACTAACAGATAAAATAACCATTTTTCTAATCATTTTTTCCCTTTAATTTTGTCAAAATCTAGTAGATATTTTTAAGAATCATATATCTAAGATATTTGATTAGTTAATCATATATTTAATTTGTTTGATTGACAAAGTTCAAGTGCATTGGCGTTGAATCTATTTATACTTTCAAAAACACATTTTAAACAAGATAAGAATATGTGATTTTTTAGGGTGTTGAATCCATTTATGCATTAAAAAAAACATTTTAAACAAAAAGAAATTAGAATCTCACCTAAAATTTTATTGCCAATTCCTGGGTCATTTTGTATATTAATTAGACCCTGCCTATATTAATAAAGAATACTTGTTTTTGAGTCCATAATTTGATGCAGGAGCATCTGGTCGATAGGGCGAAGACCGAGACAAGGCGGACAGAGTTTCAGAAAAAGACTGGGAAGGTTAAACAGTTCGACAAGGGACAGCAAGACTGTCAGGTTCTTACATTTTCATTTTATTTTCTCTACCATGGTCAACTACAGTTTGTTTAATTTCGGTTGGGTAGTTTTTAATTATTTTACTTTACTGTAGCTATCAGTGTTAATTGTAGTTAATAGATTAGATTATTACAAATAATGTACACAGTCACCCTTTGTGGGACCAAAGTGGCAGATTAGACAAAGTCAGTTTTATAAACTGTCAAACAGAAACTGAAAGAGCATAACTATCTAACTGATTGTAAAAGGTAACTGCTTACAGTTATCAACCGAATTGCCTCTAATGTATAAAGGACAAAACCGAAATCCAAAAGGGGGTTCGGCAGCTAAGCAACAAAGAAATATAATCAAAGAAATAGACAGAGAGAAATTTCTTTTCCTTCATCTAAGAATTCTGTGCACAAACGAATGTATAGACCAACTATCTAAGTTCTGTACAATTCAAGATTTCTGAGAAATAGAAGTTCTGTATAAATTACTTTAACAGACAAATACCGTGACCGAGAGTCACTAACACAAATTTAAATATATGTGAACAATTGCATAGTAAATAACAGTGCAGGCGAATACACAGACAATATCCCAAATAACTGAGCACACGGCGAATCCAAACAAGCAACCAGCAAAGCGTAAACGGAAGAGCGAAGTTGAGGAGCATAAGGACCTCAGGTCGAAACCGGGTAAGAAGCAAAACCCAGGAAACTAAATACGCATTTTGCAATTTCCAAACATATGTATATTACATTGCAGGCCTGAATCAACCAAATAAATTTACAACGAAACTCGTGACAAGGGTTGAACCCTTTCCACCATTAACAGACGAGACCGAGAATATACAAAACCCTATATACTACAGCAACAAAATACAGACGTGAGTTTTACAATACATTGCCGACGACCAACAGGGTACCTAGGGTACAAACCAATACAAAACTACAGGTAGCCTAAGAGCATACGAAAGCAATTAAATGAAAAGCACAGAGCTACCTGGAAGCATGAAGCTGTAACCTGTTGCGAATAGCCACGGAGCCGTCACCTGCAATGACAGAAAGCAACGACGTTAGGGTTTGAAGGAGTGACAAAACCCTGACCCGAAACCATGCCATAAGCTCATGAGTAAATGAACGAAGTAGCAAAGAAGACGAGGAGTAAACGAGAAGGGGAGATACTGTACCTGTAGGTGAACGATTCCCCTGTTCGCCGAGACAAAACCTGACCACAGAGGGGCTAAATTGGTCAGTCGTTATTCGAGAAGCAAATAAAGAAATATAACAGAGAACTTAAGCTTACCTAAACGACGAGTTGAATGCCGAGAACAACTGTTGCAGACCATCGAATGTACATTGCCACTGAGCCTAGCAGAAACCCTCCACACTGAGAAACGACCACAAAGATACAGCGCCATTGACCGAAACAAACCAACAACTCAGAAAAATAACAGTCGACAGAGCAATCCACGGAAGAATCCGACAACAAAGCCACTGACAGAGTTATAACTTACCAACGAATGCGTGAACCAAGTGTACAGGCGGAACCACGGTGGAAAACCAAGCATTCGAGCAAGAAATCCACATAAAAACGACTAAGTATCGACTGTTATCTCAGAGACAGAGCCAAGCTCGAAACCAGGTCGCAGAGCAGTGAAACCACAGTGTAAAATGACAATGAGCGCGAAATGAACCAACAAAAGGGCAACCGAGAGGATTAGGGTTGCAACACAACCGAGGTGGACAGGTGTTAGCAGGAGAATGGACGCGGTACCAGGAGGTAGGTAGGTAAACACTGTCGCATTCAATATCGGACCAAGCCAAACGATTAACAATCAACCACAATCAGCAAACAAATCTGAAAGTACCGTGGGTAGGTGAGCTGGAGAGGGGCCGCGTGGACGGGCCACATCAATTGGTATCAGAGCTGTTTTATTTTGTTAATTAGTTAGAGGAAGATGGCAGAAGTACAAGCGCCAAGACGAGGGCGTGGCAGAGGTGCACGAAGGGGAGGAGGAGATGAAGGATTAAGAGAACAGATTAGAGTTCTTACAGCTCGCTTGGAAGCAGTGGAAGCGGGTAGACGAAGAGACCCAGAATTGGGAGATGAGAGTGAGGAAGAACCAGTAGCTGTTGCAGAAGCTCCTGATGAAGAAGCTCCAGAATTAAGACTGCTGCGTTCAATCTTATTGGCCAACAGCAAGCCAAAGACAGAAATTTCAAATTATGATGGTAGTCTGTCTGCTGATATTCTATTAGATTGGATCAGCAAACTGGATAAATACTTCGAGAATGAAGAAATTAGGGAGGATAAGAAAGTTAAGTTCGCCGCTACTAAATTAAAAGGACATGCCCTCTTGTGGTGGGATAATGTCCAGGCAGACAGAAAAAGATTGAATAAATTACCCATACAAAACTGGGCGAGGATGGTAGCAAAACTGAAGGGTAGGTTTCTGCCAAAGGATTACCAGGTTGAACTATGTCGGAGAGTGCAAAATTTGAGATAGAAGGGTATGACTGTCAAAGTATACACGGAAGAGTTCTACCGGGTTAATCTACGTGCTGGTTACACGGATGAGACTCCTGAAAAGACAGCACAGTATGTCAACGGTTTGAGGATGGAGATCCTGGACGAAATTAGTATTCTTTCTCCCAGAAGTATAGAGGAAGCCTTTCAGAGTGCTGTGAAGGCTGAGGAGAAAATTAATAGAAAGCAGAATAACAGGAGAGGAAGAGGAAATGGTAGAGGACGAGGACAGTCCTACGGAAGAGGAAAGAGTGCTGCAAACAGTGAAGAAGGCAGCAGCTCAAAAACTTCAGGGACAGCTGACAAAGGAGACAGCACTAGAGGAGGTCGGTCATATCAGCGTGGACGAGGCAATGGCCGCGGAAGAGGAACTGGTTTCCAATGCTACAGGTGTCAAAAATGGGGACATCGATCCTTTGAGTGCCCAGAAGTTGAGAAGGCAGGTCAGAGAGGAACGTATATGGTTCAGCCGGAAGATGCGGAAGCACAGCCACGAGAAGTTGAAGATGTAGCAGAAACGGGAGAAGCATTGCTCCTGAATAAAGTTCTGCTAAAGCCAACTGAAGAAGTGTCTGAACCGACTCAACGGAAGTCACTATTTCGGACAGTCTGTAAATCGCATGGGAAATGCTGCAAGGTGATAATAGACAGCAGGAGTACGGATAACTTGGTTGCCACTGAGATGGTAGAAAAATTGGGGTTAAAGCGGCTGAAACACCCCACACCTTACAAGGTGTCGTGGCTACAGAAATGCCACCAGCTGTTGGTTGATGAACAATGCGAGGTGGAGTTTCGCATTGGCAAGTACCACGATACAGTGGTCTGCGATATTATGCCCATGGACGTGTGCCACATACTGCTCGGAAGACCATGGCAGTATGACAGGAGGGTGACACACGACGGAAAGACAAATTGTTACAAGTTTACGAAGGATGGGGTCAAACACACACTCGTGCCCATCAAAGAGGAAGATTCAGCAGAATCTAGCGGAACAAAGGCGTTGTTATTGGGAGGAAAACAGTTCATCAAACAGATTGATGAAACTGAAATAAATTTTGCAGTTGTAAGGAGGATGAAGCCAGTATTACTGAGCCTAGAGAAAACAGAATTGCCTAAGGAAGTACAGGAGTTGTTAGAAGAATTTCAAGATATTGCCGCAGAAGAGTTGCCTGATAAGTTACCCCCTAAGAGGAGCATCAGCCATCATATCGATTTTATACCGGGAGCGAGTTTACCAAACAAGGCAGCGTACAGAATGAGTCCAAAGGACAATGAAGAGGTGCGCAAACAAGTGCAGGAATTGTTGGACAAGGGACTGATCAGAGAGAGTTTAAGCCCCTGCGCAGTACCCACAGTCCTTGCGCCCAAGAAGGGTGGAGAGTGGCGAATGTGTACAGATTCGCGGGCTATAAACAAGATCACCATCCATTACAGGTTTCCTTTGCCTAGGATGGATGACATGATGGATTGCCTTAGTGGAGCAGCGTATTTTACGAAAATTGATCTGAAAAGTGGGGATATCAGTCAGGAATAGAGAGGCGACGAGGGAAAACAGCCTCAGAACCAACGAAGGCTTACGAATGGCTGGTTATGCCGTTTGGGTGAGTAGCTCAGTACATTTATGAACTGATGAATGAAATGTAAAGGAATTATTGGAAAATTCGTGATAGTCTATCTGGATGATATTTTATTTTGCAGGACAAAAGAGAACACTTCAACATATCGAAGAGTTCGAGAAGCTGAGAAAACAAACTGCTGGTAATTTGAAGAAATGCACTTTCCACAGAAGGAGTAAATTATCTGGGGTTCGTAGTGGCGGAGAATGAGTTGAAAATGGACCCAGAGAAGATTACAGCGATCATGAGTTGGCCGTCACCAAAGAGTTTATTCGAGGTACGTAGCTTTCACGGTTTAGCAAGTTTTTACAGAAAGTTTATCAAGAATTTTAGTGAAATCTGCGTGCCAATGCTAGAGACCATAAAAAAGGCCAGTCAACCTTTTTGCTGGACTAAAGCGGCAGAAGACAGTTTTCAACTTCTGAAGCGGAAAATAACAGAGAGGCAAATCTTGAGGCTGCCTGACTTCAGCAAACCTTTTCAGGTTTGATGTGATGCAAGCAGGACAGCTATCGGTGCTGTACTCAGTCAAGAAGACAGACCTGTGGCATTCTTTAGTGAGAAACTAAACGAAAGCCGACAGAAGTATTCGTCATACGACAAAGAATTCTATGCAGTGGTTCAAGCCTTGAAGCATTGGAGGCACTACTTACTAGGTAATGAGTTTGTTTTGTTCTCTAATAATTCTACGTTACAGTATATAACACAGCAGCACAAATTGAACCATAAGCACGCCAAGTGGGTGGAGTACCTACAAAGTTTTACTTTCGTGCTGAAGCATATAAGTGGGCAAGCCAACAAAGTGGCGGATGCTTTAAGCAGAAGAGCTTTGCTCTTACAGGAAAGCGGCATACAGGTATTGGGGTTTGAGTATTTGAAGGATTTGTACCAGATGGACGTGGATTTCAAGGAAGCCTTTGAGGCATGCCAAAATCCTGTCTTACGAAATACAAGCCCATGGCTAGATTTTAATTTGCAGGACGGATTGTTATTTCGTGGTGGACAGCTATGTATTCCAGATTGTTCGATGAGGGAAAATTTAGTGAAAGAGAAGCATAGCGGAGGTTTAGCAGGACATTTTGGTGTTGATAAAACATTGGAACAGCTAGGACACGTTTACTACTGGTCGAAAATGAGTCGAGACGTACAGAGGTATGTAACCAGATGTAAAATCTGCCAACTGGCGAAAGGGCACAGCCAGAATGCTGGATTATATACGCCCCTACCAGTTCCAAGCAGACCTTGGGATTCAGTCAGCATTGACTTTGTCCTAGGATTGCCTAGAACGCAGCGGGGTTATGATTCAGTGATGGTGGTGGTGGATAGATTTTCCAAAATGGCTCATTTCATTCCGTGCCGGAAGACTAGCGACGCCACCTATGTGGCACACCTCTTCTTCACAGAAGTAGTTCGATTACATGGCTTACCAAGGACTATAGTTTCAGACAGGGATGTAAAATTTACAGGGCATTTCTGGCGCACCCTGTGGAAAAAGCTGGGCACACAGTTAAATTTCAGTTCCGCGTATCACCCGCAGACTGATGGACAGACGGAAGTTGTTAACAGAAGTTTGGGCAATTTATTGTGAAGTTTGACAGGAGAAAACTCGCGATTGTGGGATCGAGCTTTGGCCCAGGCCGAATTCGCTTACAACGATTCGCCTAATCGGAGCACAGGTCTAAGCCCATTCCAAATCTTATATGGCATGCATCCGCGGGGAGTACATGAATTACGGGACTTAGGACAGCTGGAAAGGAGGAGTGCAGACGGGGAAGATTTTGCCGAAGCAATGAGCGAATTGCACGACAAAGTTAAAATGAAGTTACAGGATAGCACGTAGAAATATAAACAGCATGCAAATATCAAACGGCGTGAGGTACATTTCGAGGTTGGAGACGAAGTGCTTGCGCATTTGCGTCGGGAAAGGTTTCCTAAGGGAACGTACAACAAGCTGAAGTTTAAGAAAATCGACCCATGCAAAATTCTTCGAAATTTTTTAGCGAATGCATATGAAATTCAGCTGCCACCTGATATAGGCATATCGCCCATATTCAACGTGGCAGACCTGTTTCCATATCATGCCCAGAGACGGAAACATGGTACAGCCACAACGGGACACCCAGTTTGAGAGCAGTCTTTGGAAGAAACAGTTACCGTCGGTTAAGACTCACGAGATTCAAGGAATTATCAGCACATAGGTAGCCAAACGGACGCGTAGAAAGGAGTATCTGCGCTATCTCGTCAAGTGGAAGGACCGTCCAATGGAGGACAATTCCTGGCTCGACGAAGCACAGATTTGGAAGGTCGGATACTCGGTGGAGGAGCTCATGGAACGGAGCCATGAGAACTCTCTTTTACCCCGGCAGCCTGATGCAGGAGCATCTGGTCGACAGGGCGAAGACCGAGACAAGGCGGACAGAGTTTCAGAAAAAGACTGGGAAGGTTAAACAGTTCGACAAGGGACAACAAGACTGTCAGGTTCTTACATTTTCATTTTATTTTCTCTACCATGGTCAGCTACAGTTTGTTTAATTTCGGTTGGGTAATTTTTAATTATTTTACTTTACTGTAGCTATCAGTGTTAATTGTAGTTAATAGATTAGATTATTACAAATAATGTACACAGTCACCCTTTGTGGGACCAGAGTGGCAGATTAGACAGAGTTAGTTTTATAAATTGTCAAATAGAAACTAAAAGAGCATAACTATCTAACTGATTGTAAAAGGTAACTGCTTACAGTTATCAACTGAATTGCCTCTAATGTATAAAGGACAAAACCGAAATCCAAAAGGGGGTTCGGCAGCTAAGCAACAAAGAAATATAATCAAAGAAATAGACAGAGAGAAATTTCTTTTCCTTCATCTAAGAATTCTGTGCACAAACGAATGTATAGACCAACTATCTAAGTTCTGTACAATTCAAGATTTCTGAGAAATAGAAGTTCTGTATAAATTACTTTAACAGACAAATACCGTGACCGAGAGTCACTAACACAAATTTAAATATATGTGAACAATTGCATAGTAAATAACAGTGCAGGCGAATACACAGACAGTATCCCAAATAACTGAGCGCACGGCGAATCCAAACAAGCAACCAGCAAAGCGTAAACGGAAGAGCGAAGTTGAGGAGCATAAGGACCTCAGGTCGAAACCGGGTAAGAAGCAAAACCCAGGAAACTAAATACGCATTTTGCAATTTCCAAACATATGTATATTACATTGCAGGCCTGAATCAACCAAATAAATTTACAACGAAACTCGTGACAAGGGTTGAACCCTTTCCACCATTAATAGACGAGACCGAGAATATACAAAACCCTATATACTATAGCAACAAAATACAGACGCGACTTTTACAATACATTGCCGACGACCAACAGGGTACCTAGGGTACAAACCAATACAAAACTACAGGTAGCCTAAGAGCATACGAAAGCAATTAAACGAAAAGCACAAAGCTACCCGGAAGCATGAAGCCGTAACCTGTTGCGAATAGCCACGGAGCCGTCACCTGCAATGACAGAAAGCAACGACGTTAGGGTTTGAAGGAGTGACAAAACCCTGACCCGAAACCATGCCATAAGCTCATGAGTAAATGAACGAAGTAGCAAAGAAGACGAGGAGTAAACGAGAAGGGGAGATACTGTACCTGTAGGTGAACGATTCCCCTGTTCGCCGAGACAAAACCTGACCACAGAGGGGCCAAATTGGTCAGTCGTTATTCGAGAAGCAAATAAAGAAATATAACAGAGAACCTAAGCTTACCTAAACGACGAGTTGAATGCCGAGAACAACTGTTGCAGACCATTGAATGTACATTGCCACTGAGCCTAGCAAAAACCCTCCACACTGAGAAACGACCACAAAGATACAGCGCCATTGACCGAAACAAACCAACAACTCAGAAAAATAACAGTTGACAGAGCAATCCACGGAAGAATCCGACAACAAAGCCACTGACAGAGTTATAACTTACCAACGAATGCGTGAACCAAGTGTACAGGCGGAACCACGGTGGAAAACCAAGCATTCGAGCAAGAAATCCACATAAAAACGACTAAGTATCGATTGTTATCTCAGAGACAGTGCCAAGCTCGAAACCAGGTCGCAGAGCAGTGAAACCACAGTGTAAAATGACAATGAGCGCGAAATGAACCAACAAAAGGGCAACCGGGAGGATTAGGGTTGCAACACAACCGAGGTGGACAGGTGTTAGCAGGAGAACGGACGAGGTACCGGGAGGTAGGTAGGTAATCACTGTCGCATTCAATATCGGACCAAGCCAAACGATTAACAATCAACCACAATCAGCAAACAAATCTGAAAGTACCATGGGTAGGTGAGCTGGAGAGGGGCCGCGTGGACGGGCCACATCATAATTACTCAAAGACCTCCTCTTCCCTTACACAACGCCTTAAGATCTGATCGGGGCCAAGCTTGAACAAGTTGCCCCCGATCCAAGTAAATGAGGCACTTTTTCTGATGATTTTGCTCTTCTCTCTTGAAGAGAGGTGCGGAGGAAAATGAGCTGAAACAAGATAGTTTGCTATATCAGCAAACCACGGGGATAGTACTGAAATAGCAAACAGATGCTCATCAGGCATCTGGTCATCCACCGTCCCATCTTCACCTGTAGACAAATCCAATCTAGATAAAAAGTCAGCAACAACATTTTCTTTTCCTGGTTTATCAACAATGGTTAAATCAAACTGCTGCAACAAAAGTAACCATCTAATGATACGAGCATTCACATCCGGTTTATTCATCAAATATTTAATAGTAGCATGGTCAGTATGTACAAATGTTTGGTATCCAGTAATGTAATGACGGAACTTGTTTAGTGCATGGACTACAGCCAGGAATTCTTTCTCGGTTACAGTGTAATTCAGTTCAGCTTTGGACAAGTTCTTTCTAACAAAGTAGATGGCAT